>CM021106.1:612501963-612585042 GCA_007115665.2 Sequoiadendron giganteum
TGTTTGGGTAAGAAATTCAAATAAAGGGAGTTAATGAAGGAATATTCCCTAGAATATGCTTTTGAGAGGATAAAAGAGGTAATTAGTTAATTAAAAGAAACTATTTTCATGTGCAAGTGGGTTAGTTAATCAGGGGTTGATTTAACTCTTGGGAGTTAAAAGCTAGAGAATTTATTAATGATGATTAGAAGGTGATTAAAGTTAATTAATTGAAAATTTAATTAACTTTGAGTGGGTTAGTGAATTTATGATATTTGATTTATTTAATTATATAAGAGGACTTTGGGGATTTAATTAAACAAATTGATTTATTTAATTAAACATGATGGATATTTGTGAATTGATCTAATAAACTGGTTTATTTGATTAATAAAAGAATTTGATGATAATTGATTGGAATTAGATGCACCATGTGAGTTAGGATTATTTGAATGTCTACATTTTGCCCCTCTTTGAAGCAATGTACCTGCCATTGGTTCAAAGAATAACCTTGCTGAGATCAAAGTTCATTTTTTTTAATTTTTCAAATGCTCCAATGGAAAGAAGTACATTGGTATAGTATCAAACACCATCCACCATCTATCCCAAAAATTTGCAGTTATTTGCAGGTGCCTACACCATTTAATTGAAATTCTTTTTTTGGTGGGTGGAATTGGTTTGTTTGTTTGGGGGCTAAAAAAAATGTTGGCGAATGGCTTGTTTGGTAATTTTAAGGTCATGAATTTCTTTATAGGACAACCCATATGCATAGAACTGTCTCCTCTCTTCTCTCCATTGCCGGAACCTATCTAGTTCCACATCAATAGATCAAACATAATCAACAACAATTTGCATTGAAGATGCAAACCGTGCGAGATGGGGGGATATTAGGCTCATTTTTATCAAATCTATATTTTCTTGAATCAAATTAAGGTTTTCTCTAATGTTCTTTCTTAACTAAGCCTAATCTACTATAGGGCGTGGGGGTTTAGGAGGTGGAGAGTGTGGAGGTGTGGGGTTTTGTTGTGGTGGCAGATTTGGATGTATGGGATCTTCAGGTTGTGCATTAGGTATAAAATTCTCTATGTTAAATTCAAGCTTCATGTGAACAATGAAATGGAAAATGCATGTTAAACAATTCAAAAATATATATCAACAAACTAATTAAATAACGTTCACAATTTGAAAGTTATAAATCACATTGAACATGCACAAATTCAAAATACATTTCATGTGAAGACACATTCAATTTATAACATTAAAAAATCCATAACATGAAAATGCATAGCATGTACATTAAATTATATAATTAAAGTAATGTACATGCACCCTTGATTAAATTCGACCACTTTATCTTAAATTCTAATTTAAACACAATGGCCTAATTTAAAATCTTTAAATAATATCAAGGTCCTACTTCATTGATTTGACAAGTGGAAAAATTATAAATGTATTAAGTATAATTTAATGAGCTACTTGATCATAATTTATTGTTGGCATTTCATGATTGTGTGATTTTGGTGTCACCAAAAAGTGTAGCCTTTGACACTTTTTCACTCATTTGGACCCTTGCCTAAAGATTTTGGACCTTTTTCAACCTCTTTTTACCTCTTTCCAAGCCTTGTGCCAAAGTGTTGTAAGCTGTTGTAATACATTTTCACACTTTCCTAGGATTTTCATCACCAAATAAACCCTTTCTTATGCTATATGACCCCTTAATGGACATATAAGTCCTATCTTAGTGTATTTTATGAGACAATCCCGATAAACTGTGAACCCCTATTTTGTACCTGCACAATTACAACAAACACACACAATGTTAGATCAATATGCAAGATGAAAACATGGATTCCCCATGAAATCCATTTGCTAATAATCAAACTAGGAAAGATGAAGAACAATAAATTTATAAAAAATGCAAGTAAATCCTAATTAAGCAAGCAAAATCATGATCCCATGGGGGAATTGGTGCCAATTGATGTGTCGAAATTGGCCCTTTCCCAATTCCTTTGTTGAAAATGTTGATGATGGAGATTTGATCCACTTTGTTGATGAAGAACAAGATGAGTGTAGGATTTGAGAAATACAAATCCACAGAACCCAATGAACACTTGCATGCAAGAAACTTTTCACAGAGAAAGAGAGAGAACAAAACAAGGGTTTGGCTCTGACAATGTGCAAAATTGTATTATCAGAAAAATGAATGAATCAAAAAAAAGATACAAGAGATCAATCCTTATAAAAGGAGATCTAAACCTAAAGGAAACCCTAAACCTAAAGGTTAGTGCATTTAATAATTAATATTAATTATTAAATGACTAATATATGTGCGTAAAGCGAATTCTTAAGAGGAGAGTAAAGTTAATTAATTACTTTACTCTAACACCCCCCCTTAAGATGAGCAAGAGTGCAGCTACAAACATGTGCAAAAAAGAAAATGTAACTACAATGCATGAAAGTAAAATTGGGTCCCAGCAACTAGGCCTGATCAGGTACCCGAATACAACCAAAGCTCAGTAAAGCCGAGTAAAGGAGAAAACCCCGTGGGAAAAAAATCCTCTCCAAAAAGAGATAAAGAAACATGCTGAAAAGAAAAAAACATGAAGGAAGGAAGGCCTCATTGAGACCCCCCAAGGACAACTTCCTTCACCCTAAGCATGGAGCGCAACTGAAGATAGTGTGAAGATGCCAAAGGTTTAGTGAAGATGTCTGCACCCTGCTCCTATGTAGGAATGTACTCCAAGATGAGAGAACCATCCTGAATCAACTCCCTGATGAAGTGCATGTGGATTTCAATGTGCTTAGTCTGTTGATGCTCCACTGGGTTGCGAGAAATGTGAATGGCACTCTGATTGTCACACCAAAGAATAGTGGCACTATCTGGAGGAAACCCAAACTTTGTCATCAACTGCCGAAGCCATAAAACCTCATGAATGGCTAAGACTGCTGCTCGGTACTGAGCCTCTATAGAGGATAATGCAATAGCAGATTGCTTCTTGCAAGACCATGTGATAGGACTAGAACCAAGGGAAAAAACAAAGCTAGAAGTAGACTTCCGATCATTGACATCACTAGCCCAATCTGAGTCAGTGAAGCCAATGATGTGAGGGAATCCTGAAGTGTAGTGAATGCCATAATGAGTGGTGCCCTGAATGTACCTCAAAATACGTTTGGCTTCTTGTCAATGGCTCTCATGAGGATCATGGGAGAACTTAGAGACAAGGCCAACCGCAAAGGAAAGATCAAGACGAGAATGTGTCAGGTACAACAAACTGCCAACCAACTGCTTGTATAAAGTGGAATCCACTGAAGGAGTAGAACAAGTGGAAGACAAAACAACACTTGACTGAAATGGAGTGGGGGTAGACTTGCAATCAAGCATGCCAAATCACTGAAGCATATCAAGAGAATACTTCTCCTGAAATATGGAAATCCCCTTTGAAGATTGAATAACCTAAAGACCCAGAAAGAAGTGCAGAAGACCGAGATCTATCATCTCAAACTACTCCATCAAAGCTCTCTAAACACTTTGAATCATGGAGAATGAGCTACCTGTAAGAATGAGATCATCTACATATAGCACAAGAATCAAAAGATCACCCTCCTGATGCTGAGTATACACTGTGTGATCGAAATGACAACGTGTGAAGTGAGAGGAAAGCAAGAAAGAGTCCATCTTCTCATACCAATCCCGAGGGGCTTGTTTGAGACCATACAAGGAACACCGAAGTCTACAAACCAAAGAAGTGTCCTGCACAAATTCTTGAGGTTGCTCCATATAGATCTCCTCATGTAGGTCTCCATGCAAGAAGGCACTCTTCACATCCATCTGAAACACTGTCCATTCTTGTGAAGCTACAAGTGAAAGTACAAGGCGTATAGAGTTCATCTTGGTGACATGAGCAAAGGTCTCGGAGTAGTCAATACCCTCTACCTGAGAAAACCCCTTCGCAACAAGACGTGCCTTATACTTATCAATAGAACCATTTGCAACATACTTGGTACGGTACACCCACTTGCACCGAACCAACTTTCTTCCCTTAGGAAGAGGACAAATATCCCAAGTATGATTCTTCATCAAAGAAGAATACTCCTCATTCATGGCCCTATCCCACTCAAGGTGACCTGTCGCCTCTGAAATTTTTTGAGGATCATCCGAAATGGCATGACTCAAAAGACTAGAACCATACGTCTGAGCATGAGTACGACGAGTATCTGAAGGATCACTTGCCAAAGAACCAGCTGCATCAACAGTAACATGGGCCCACCTAGGCAAATGTAGAGCAACTGGTGGTGGTGGAGATGGTGGATCATCATCTACATCATCCTCAAGAGATAAGTAATCCTCAAGAGATGAAGAGGGAGGAGTAGGCAATGAGGGAGAAGCTGGTGATGGAGAATCCATCTGAGGATAGCGCTCATCAAACTGGACATCCCACCGAAACAAGACCCCTCTAGAATCAGGATCAAACAACTTGTACGCCTTAACATCCTCATAGTAGCCAACAAATATGAGTGGTCGACTTTTCCTCTCCATGGCTTTCCACTGAGCATCAGGAATAAATGCCCAAGCCTCACTACCAAAAACTCAGAATGTAGAAACATCAGGCTTGACATGGGTCCAAGCCTCCTCAGGAGTCATATGTTGCAATGCCTTATGAGGCATCCAATTCTGAATATAATTGGCACAATTGACTGCCTCAGCCCAAAATGAAGAACTCATAGCTCGAGACTGTATCATACAATTGGCCATCTCTCGTAAGGTTCTGTTCTTTCTCTCAGCGACACCATTCTGCTGAGGGGTGTAAGGGACTGTAAACTGATGCTGTAAACCATGCTCAGTGGAAAAATCTCTGAAAGCCTGATTAACATACTCCCCCCCATTATCTATGCGTATCCTCCTGATAGAAAGTCCAGATTGCTTCTCCACAAATGTCTTAAAAGTCCTGAATGAGTCAAAGACATCAGACTTGTACTTAAGAAAGTACACCCATGTATGTCTGGAGAAGTCATCAATAAAAGTGAGCACATAGCGGGCCCCTGAAAAAGAAGGAGTCGGAAAGGACATAAGATCACTGTGTACCAACTCTAGGGGTGCCTTAGCACGAGTGGCTTGACCCTTAGGAAAAGGATCTCGATGATGTTTCCCAAGGGCACAACCTCGACATACACCATCAGTACAAGAAATCTGTGGGATCCCAATCACAAGTGCTTGAGTACTCATCTGTTGAAGATATCTGTAATTGACATGGCCAAAACGCTCATGCCAAAGCCTGCTCACTGAATCTGCATGTGCTATAAGAGAGGAACCAATAGTGTTTGAACTCTCAAAGCCATCAAATCTGTATAAGTGTGATGCAAAATCCACACTCCCAGTAGCCACAACCAAGTCAGGATCATGAAGGTCTCGAATAACCACATCATGTGGTGAGAACTCAACTGTCTTACCAGAGCCAGAGTGGCAAATCTGAAAAATGGATAGAAGGTTTGTAGAAATGTCAGGAACCAAAAGCACATCCTGAAGACAACCACCATTCAATGAAACAGTACCTGAACCCTGAACTGAAAGCTGTGCTGAGTCACCAACTGCAATATGTCTAGTGCCTGTAGGGGCAAGAGCGGTGACCAAATCCTTTGTGTGTGTCATATGGTGAGAAGCACCAGAATCTAGAATCCAAGTGGATTCTGAGGATAATGCTCGTGCAGAAAGAGCATGACCTTTCCATGTGGGTTGTGAAGAGGTTGAGGTACAGTGATATTATGCTACTGCATGGCTTCCTCTAAAGCCTCTAAACGTTTCCAAAACCTGGAAACTGGATGTCCTTCCTTGCCACAAAAACTGCAAGGATCTCTGGATTTCTTCTTAGTCTTGGAAGAAGACTCACCAGACTTTGAAGAATTGTTCTGTTTGGGCTGTGGGTTTCAATCAGACTTAGGTGGTGGCTTGGAGGGATGCTCACTAGCCCCTGAATCTTTCTTGGGCTTCGGTTTCTACTTCTGTTTTCCCTTGGAGGACTGGGCTACCAACGCTTGGTTATGTGAACCTGAAAGTGAATCCATCTACTTGAGCTTGGCTTGCTCATGAGTTAGACAATCACAAAATACCTCAAAGGTAGGCATGACATGGTGAGCACCCAAGGCATCCATGGTGGAATAGAAGGTCGAAGAGAAGATATGAAATGGACCCTGAAGCTTGGAGAGGATCAAGAAGATGCACTCTGTATTAGTCTTAGTCTTGCCACAACCCTGCAAGATAGATCTCTGCTGTTTGAATTTCATCAGAAAGTCCTCAATGGAAGGAAATGAATCAGGTACCAAGGAAGTCAACTCGGCCTCAAGCTGCAATGCTCTGAACTGGTTGATAGTGCCAAAAAGTCCATCAAACTTGGTCCAAATGGCCCTAGGTGTAAGACACCCTTCAAGATGAAACAAGAGACTGTCTCAAATGTGCAAAGCCATCAATCCCATAGCCTGATCCATATTGTTCTTGTGCTGCATAACCTCAAAGGGGTGAGTCAATTGAGGCTGAACCTCATCCAAACAAGACCATAACCCTTGAGACTGGAGAAGTGTCATCATGCGACCCTTCCAAGTGTGATAATTATGCAGTGTGAGAGGCTCAATAGATCTGTCGGCCATTTTGTGAACTGTGCCTCAACTGCTCTGAATTTTTTAATTATTATTTAGTGGTCTTTCAGAACTAGACAGAAGATGCAGAAGGGTTTTTTTTGTTTTGGTGTTTATAGATTCTGGTTTTCTGATGTAAATGATAGAAAGCAAGAAAGAACACCCCCCCACAATGCAAAAAACCAATCCCCAATACAAACTGAAAGCCAAAAAATAATAGACAATAGTATATGTATGAGACAAATCTTTGTGTACTTGAAGAATTTTCTAGTGAAATAAACTACAAATTTGGAAAGAGCACAAAACCACCTTTCCGATGCCTATTCACTTTTGAAAAACAGAGCAAAATTGAGCAAGTTATGCCCCTCAGAGTGAAAAACGATCATCTGACTTTGACTGCGAGAAAATGCAACCAAACTGGAAAATTTTGAAAAAATTCCTATACCATCAGGCAGACTCAGAGCCAGCTTTCCAATGCCTATTTTCGTTCGAAAAACGGAGAAAAAATGACCATTTTATGCCCGATTTCGTGAACATAGGTTGAAAGGCAAATAATATTTTTTTCACAGCCCTTAGGGGCTAAGACCTTCGGCCCCTGGTCACATGACCGACCAGGGGGTTGGCGTGCAATGGCTGAGGCTGAAGCCCTTGGTTCGACATATGGCTGCGGCTGAACCCGCGGGGGTTGTACAGTGTCGGCAGCGGGCTGGAGGCTCCGCCTGGCCTGGTGGCACTCGAGTGGCCACTGGGTGGCCTGTCGGCAGTGCCCCAGTTTTTTGAATTTTTTGCCTCGAAGATTGTGTCATGAGGCTATACGGCCTTAGAGTAAATTTTTTTTGCTTCACCTGGCAACTTTATCCAAACTAGACATATTTTATATCAAAATAGGGGTTTTTGGATGTTGCGAGCTCAACGGCGAGGTCCGTTTCTCAAAGTGCACCAAAAAAATGAAACCCCCTATTCCAAATAAAAACTAGAAAACAAACACAGATCTGATGCAACCAAAACCTAGATCTCTAATTCTTTCAAAAACTGAACAAGCTGCAGCAGATCCGGCTCTGATACCATGTAGGATTTGAGAATTACAAATCCACATAACCCAATGAACACCTGCATGCAAGAAACTTGTCACAGAGAAAGAGAGAGAACAAAACAAGGGTTTGGCTCTGACAATGTGCAAAATTGTACTATCAAAAAAATGAATGAATCAAAAAAAAGATACAAGAGATCAATCCTTATAAAAGGAGATCTAAACCTAAAGGAAACCCTAACCCTAAAGGTGAGTGCAATTAATAATTAATATTAATTATTAAATGACTAATATATGTGCATAAAGCGAATTCTTAAGAGGAGAGTAAAGTTAATTAATTACTTTACTCTAACAATGAGTTCTTGAGAAAACCTGCAATAACCTAGCTAAAATCTTGCATTGAGGATGAAGTTGAGTAGAGTAAGTTTACTCAAGTCGTGGATGTTTGAATGAGAGGAAGAGTCTCTCATTTATAGATTTCCAAAATGGAAGAGAGAGTGAAAATAAGCAATGTGAGATCATTCAACATCCAATGGCCAAGTGCCACTTGTCAAGATGTGAATGGTTGAGGAATGATCACATTTTGGTCAATGTGCATGATAAATGCTATTGGATTCAAATTTGAAATTTGAATGTGACATGTTGGAGGGAGAAGGAAATGGAGTTAATGTCACTTGGCTTAATGCATAAGGACATGTAAAAGGAGTGAATGCCTTGTTGGAAGGACCAAGCCCACTTGAATTTTTGAATTCAAACTTGAGGGAATATTCCCTTTTTATGCCATGTGAGAGAAAATAGAGATTTAATAAATGAATTAAATCTATTTTCATGTGCAAGTTGAATTCTATAGAGGATTTTAGTGATAGGGGTTAACTTAATGAGAAGTTAAGTGATTTGACCATTTTGACTTAGATTTTCAGGATTTGATTTATATCAAAATGAGAGGAAAGATTAATTAAATAAATGTTTTTTGATTTATTCAACGAAAAGGGGAAATGTTAGATTAAATTAAATAAGGTTTAATTTATTTAACTTAATAAGAAGACTTTAGAGACTTTAATCAAATAAAGACATAAGGTTAATTAAATTAAATTGATTAATTTAATCAACAAAGGAGAAAAACTTTATCAAATAAATAATGATTTATTTAATTAAGAGACAGAAGGTGATGATAATCTGAGAGTGTGATTTAGGAAGAAATGTCGTTAGCAGTCAGGATCAAGTGTGCCGAATCAAATTGTACATTTTCCATGTCTACACAAATAATAATAGTCATACTTTAATCCCCGACAACCAATAAAAAATGCCCAGGTAGACTAGGTTGCCACCTTGAGCAACCTAGTCCCATGTGGCATAAAAATCAAATTTAACTTAAAATCTTGGTAGGATTTTGTCTCCTAAACCCTAAGGTCGGCATGTATGGTGTTATTTTCAAGAAAATTAGGGCACAACTTGTATAAATAAGGGTTTTTCTCCTCATTTTCACCCTAATCTTCTAATTCCTCATTATTCTAACTCACACATTCATTACTCATCTCTCATCTCTCCTTCTTCTCAAGAAAGCTAGGGTTTGAGTACTCTAAGCCATCAAGACATCTCTCAAGAAGCATTCAAGGGCCGAATCCTCCATTGTTGCAACTCAAGATCAATCATCATGGCAAAGTAAAACTCCATTGTTTCATGCTTCATTACATCATTTCTCTATTTTGGTTTGATTAATTAAAAGGGGTTTGACCAAGGCAAACCCCCATTCCCTAACAATCAACAAGTTTTCCCTCTTAGTGTAATTTGTAGGTCTTGTTTGCTTTGATAAAGAACCAAGGTGGAAAAGTCTTCAACAACTTGTCAAGGCTCTTCAAGGTTGGATAAACCCTAGTTGGAGCTTTGAAGACACTTGAAGACTAGATTCTTCACTTTTAGAATCAGATACCTAGAGGAGCAGAAAGTGTAGACCGAGGGCTTTAGATTCCACTTTCTGAACTTCAAAAATTCAAAAGAGGACTAAGTCGCCAATAATGGAAACCTAGTCCCACTAGACCTATTTTTCAAATATTTTGGTAGATCTGGATACCTTTTTGGTAGAAATAGGCTCCATTGAAGTTTTCCAAATTTGGGACTAGGTCATCCAGAATGGCATAAGTGTCCCAACATACTTAAATTTTAGATTCAACAACATTTCTAGCCTCCAATCCAATCTAAAACTTATTCTCGGGTGCACACCCTCCATTTCTAGTCTTTTGTTTTAATTTAATGTACATTTCTAGATTATCTTGTACATGTTTGCATATCATCATGTGTTTTCCAACACTCTGCATTTCTCTAGGTTTTTGTATTACTAGTTGGTTTCTATTTTCCATTTCTAGCACTTAGACAAATTCAATCACACACATCACAAACCCTAACCCTTTGAATGAACTCACCAAGAATACCTTAGTGCGAAAGAGAGGTATTTTACCAACCAACTTCTAGGTGAAAAACCCTAGGAGCCTATTGGGGAGTCCTCTTTCCCTAAATGCATCATTTTTGGTGGTTCATTTTGGTGAACCCGACGTTTGCATACCCTCTTCTCTGATTTGGAACTCTTTCTCATCCTAGGTTTGCATTGCATTGCATTTTGCATGGTTCAAATTGTATTCTAGGGTTTAAATTTTGCATTAGTGAAAGTGCATTTAGGTTCCATTTTTGCATCATAAATCATTCAAAAATTTCTGAAATTTTTCATTTTCATCTTAGGTCTGCATCACCCGACACAAAAACCACTTGAATCAATCCAAAATATTTGAAAATATCACAAAAATCACCAGAAGGACTAAGTTGCCATCTTGGGTGACCTATTCCCTTTAGGCATCTGAAACTATCCTTTACAAAGCTAAAAACCATATTTGTATGCTTATGTTTTGTGCCAGTATATATCTATATCCACAGGTTTTGTTTCTGCTACATGTATTTTATTAGAACTAGCTTAAATTAGCTCATTTCATGCATTGCTTAGTTTTAATGTTGCATTTACTACATTTCGTTTTTAGATTGTTCCATAGTCTAATTAGAAAATTACCTCGTTTCCCATTTGAAAAATTGCATTTCAACATTTAACTTTAAATCAATACATCGCATTCTCTTTCCCTTCTCTTCATACCATTCTTTTATAATATGTGGCTTTGATTTGGTTTCAAATGGATTGCATAAATACAACATTCCTTCTTATGAGTTCAATTTAGATTACAATAATGAATTCATGAAAGAACATGTTAATAACCAAACCATTGACACAATTCTTAACATTACATTACCCCTCGATGAGGATCTTTGTGTTGACAATCATAACAATCATACTTGTGCTTCTCCCTATACCTCTCCTATTAGAGACAAATGTATTTTGGCGACAAAAGACACAAGTGATGAGGGTCTTGATTGGCCCTCTCCTCATCCCCCTTTGCAAAAAATTAAACAATAAACATTTATTGACATCCCCTTACCTAGTCTCCCTAACCATAACCATCAAACTTGTCCTTTTAATACTCATCCTCCATACAAATAGGATAGGTTGGTGTTAGAAGATATACATGAGACTATTGAACCTCCCTTCCCCAATGCTCGTACCCTTTGGGATAATCTATTTAAAAATCATGGTGGTCTTTCTCTTGATGCCTCCCCACCTTGTGATGAAGCATGTGATGAGCCTCTTCCAAGCTCTCATACTAGGGTAGATAGTATGTAACAAGAGAATGAGACCTTTGATAATCAAATAGAATCTCCCCCTAATCATCCCACTCTTGATATTCCCATCATTGATCATTCTCCTACTTTTGACGAAGTCATTTTAGAAGAACCAACCCTTGAATGTCAAGAACATGAGGCTTGTAGTTCTCCTAAAATCTCTCCTCCTAGGGAGGATATCATGATACAAAACAAGGATAACAATGACAATAATAATATTATGCCCTTACAAGAAGATGTAGAACCCATGTTAGACTCTCCTTCCCTAAGGGATGTTAATATTATTCAACCTCAACTCATCCTTTATCCACCTTCAAACAAACCTAAACCTGAATTCATTCTCTACCCATGACCTAAGCATAATGTGTTGCAGCAACCAAGCCATAATACCATTGCTCATACACATTACACCAAAAATAATCTTTGATCCCAACAACCAACCTTTGCTTCCTTACCTTCATCAACTCCCATCTTACCTACTGCCCCTCACTTAAATTCATTCCTTAGGGAGTATGACCTTTTTGACCAACTACAAAATACTCCTGCTAAAATATCTTTATGGGACCTTATTTAAGCCTCCCCTCACTATCACAACATGATGTAGGAAGTCTTACAACATTCATGTCCTTTCTAATGCGCAAATAAATTATATAACAAGTATGATTCAAGGCTTGATTGCTGACATTGTTTTCCACCAAAGTGAGCTCCCTCCTTTGGAAGTGCAATTTAAACAAGATGAAGCTTTCATGATCATATCTCAATAGAAACACATAGGGATAAAGTGAGCCCTGGTTGACAATGGCTCCGCTGTCAATGTGTGTAGTGTCAATCTCTTGGATAGGCTCCATATTGATAAATCAAACATTCAACCTACCTCTTTATCTATCAGTGGATTTGACAGTATAGGACAAAAGCCGCTTGGTGTGATTAGTTTGCCTCTTATAGTTGGAGTGGCCACATTCGATACACCAATCCATGTTATGCCACATGATGTTTCATATAATCTCATTTTAGGTAGGCCATGGATTCATGCAATGAATGGGGTGCCTTCCACTCTTCATCGTAAGATAAAGTACATCTACAACAAAAATCCAAACCTTTCACCACTTCTACACCAACCAAACAAATGGAACCTGCACAACAAATATCTTAGAGGATGATTGGGGTTCCTTAGACTTCACACCGCCTTTACTAGGACAATCCAAGATCACAAAAAAATATTCTATAAAGGGAAACATAGTCTTGTCAACACAAGACTCGATAGATCCTTCAAAAGCATCCACCTTGACTATATTAACTAATGAAGCGAACAACAAACTCTTACCCGATCCAAAAGTGTTGAAAAAGATTTATGGAAAAGGTTATGAGCTCATGAAACAAATTGGCTATAGTGGAAAAGGTTCTGGTGCTCACGAACAAGGTATCCACAAACTTATCGAGCCTAACAAATAAACAACAAATCATGGTCTTGGATTTTGTCCCTTCATCTAAATCATCAAGCCTTCATCCAACATCAACACTATCCCAAATCACCCTTCTAACCCAACCTTAGAAAGTGATCCTTTTAAACCAACATGGGACTCTTTTCTTAGTGACAATGTCATTTCGCAACCCACTATTGATTTGGATTTTACACACTCCTCCAAAGGAGTATACAAAATCTCACAATCTATAGCACCTTGCGTAAGTATGGCATCCTATACTAAGCAAGAAACTTCTTTATTACAAACCAAAGGAACATCTTCTACCCTTGATCAAGTGGGTATCTTGTTGAGACTCCTCCAAGATCACTTGATCTCCCTTTCTCCCAAAACTCGAAAGAAATGTTCCAGCAAACATTCCTTTTGTGCTTACCACCTAGTTCATGGTTATTCTACTAATGAATGTCAAGCCTTGAGTAGTAAAATCCAAAATCTTAAGGAGTCTGGTGTTCTCCCTTATGTGGGGGCACCTCATTCCTCTAATTGATACCAATTTTCACTCAACCTTGCATTTAACCCATTCCCTTCGACTCACTCTTATCCTGAACTAAGTGGGGGCAAGGGGTTAGTTATCCCTTTCCCTTGTATGTCACTTGTCATTGTCTCTTTTGACTAGTTGTTAACCTTTTATGAACATATAAGAGCAAGCTTGGGATGTGGACAACATGTCTTCAGTTGAATCGCATGTGACATACTACTCCCTTCTCATGACATAGCTTATTATAAACATATGACTCGACATAGGGCTTTCCAAACAAGCTCTCATATCCTCTTCTTCTACTTTAAAGAAATTTCTCACAGTAATGGTGTTAGCAACCGCTTTAAAGTGGGGGCATACATCACCACTCACATTTCATTGTGCAATTTTATTTTTCTTGGGATTCCCTCTCTTGGAAACATTAGGTACAATGTTTCCCATGATGAGGCATTACACTTATCCTCTCTTACAAACAAGATGAGACCATTTCCACTTTTCCTCTCTTGGACACATTACACATGATGTTCCTTAAGATGAGACATCACACAAACTAAGCTAAATCCCTTTGAACAGTCCCTACACCATCATTTCAAACACCATTCCCTTTTGTGGTGCATTATTAAATTTATCAGAAGGTATAACTTTGCTATGGTTAAGCAGGAAGCCCAACCAATGGAACGACTTTCCCCATAGCCACGTTTGTGTGTGTGTGAGTACATACCAACTATGTGTATGTTTCCAATGTTGATAATTGTGTCTCAAACCTTCTGGTGTAACCTTGGATCTATCTCCAATGAGTAAATAATTCATAAGTGTTAAGTTCATGCTTATACCGCCATATCGAAGGAGCCTTCATACAGACATGCGGTAGTGCGGTTGTACCACAATATTGCAGGTGCCTTCTTGCTAAGGTGCGAAAGTGCAGTGGTACTGCCATACCGCAAGACCCTTCTTATTGTATGGCGCTAGTGTGGTGTTATCACCATACAACGAGACCCTTCTAACTATCTAGCGGTAGCGCGGTATATCGCCACCCCGCGAGACCATTTTGGTTGCACAACGATAGAATGGTGTATGGTGAACTAGCGTAGACTTGTTGACTACTGAGGTGTACACCAATTAGTGGAGGTCATTTCTGACTTGGAGGTGGTCATTCGGTGTCTGGGAAGTTTGACAGTTGCTCTGCAGGGAAACTGAATCGAACTGTTCTTGGCTAGTGAACAAATCATTTTTATAGAATTGATCAAAAGAGATTGCAAGTTTCTATGAAACGTACTATGATAGAGGAAGGTTGTAGTTTTGATGGTTGATTGATTCGAAAATTCTTTAGTATATACTGTATGCTTATGAGAATTGTAATTAGATGTGACTTTGTTCTGTAAAAAGGTTGATTAGAGAATATTACTGCTGTGAGCTAACATCTATGAAGGAGAGTCTGAACATTGTATGCAATTCAATTTACTATAATACAAGTGACTTTCTTTGGTGTGGTGGGTTTTTCTCCCATAAGGGTTTTCCCATGTAAATCTGGTGTTCAGTTCTATGTGTGGTTTCTAATTTCCTTTATGTTATTCTTGTTTAATGTGCAATCTTTAATAAACAATAATTGAAATTGAACCTTTTGTCTGCACTATTCCACTTAGAGTTAGCATTAGGAAGGCGATTCCACACCTGTGCTTTCCATACAAGTGGTATCAAATCCTAGCCAGTTGTGTTATCCTTGTGGGTAGATTGGGTTTTTTGTGTTAATTCCGTTTAGTGGGAGTCTTGTAGAGGTCTAATAATTTAAATTGCAGATTAAGATGGCAAGTACATCAGGAAGGATTGAAATTAAGAAATTCAATGGTAGCAATTTTGAGTTGTGGAAACTAAAAAATGGAGGATTTGTTGGTTGATCATGATCTATGGGTTGCTCTGTCTAGAACGAAATCTTCAGGCATGAAGCAAGAAGAATGAGAGCTGGAAGATAGAAAAACAAAGGGTTTGATAAGGCTCTGTTTAGCAGACTATGTTCTTCTAAATGTTCATGAAGAAAATATTGCATCTTCTTTATGGAAAAGATTGGGAGATATTTATCAGGGCAAGTCCTTGGTGAATCAGTTGTTCTTGAGGAAGAATTTATACTCTTTGAAAATGCAAGAAGGAGCATCTGTTGCTAATCATTTAAATACCTTTAACATGTTGATTTCTCGGTTAGCATATGTGGGTGTGAAGATTAATGTCGAAGATTGTTGTATGCTATTGTTACGTTCTTTTCCGGATTCGTGGGATCACTTGGTGATGGAAATTGGGAGCATGAAAACCACTTTCAAGATGGAAGATGTGGTTGCTTCTTTGTTATCAGAAGAGATGAGAAGGAAATATTTTGAGATGGCTAAGGAGGATCTTGTTGTTTGAGGTAGATCAAAAGAAAAAGGCAAGAAGAAGGACAAGAAGTCCAAATTGAAATAAGAAGGGAAATCAAAGTCTCTTAGAAAGAATTCCAAGGTGAAGTGCTAGAATTGTGGGCAGCCTGGTCATGTTTGAAAGGATTGCAAAGAGGAGAAAAATAAGAAGAAGAAGAATTCTTTTGACAATGATTCTTCTCAGAGCGATGCAGATGCCTTCATTGTAGCCTTGGAAACTCAAACATCAGATGATGTCTAGTTGATTGATTCTAGAGCATATTCCATATGACATCTCATAGAGATTGGTTCACGAAGTATGACAAATATGATGGTGGAAAGGTGTACTTGGAAAGTGATTCATCTCTGGAAATAGTTGGTCGTGGAAGAGTCAGATTTCAATTTCCGAATGGAAGAATTAAGGGAATTGATGGCGTAATGCATATACCAGGTTTGGCTTGAAATTTATTTTCTATAAGGAAGCTGAATGATGTTGGAGTACAAACCTTGTTCTTTGGTAATGACTACAAAATGACTAGAGGCCTGATGGTGTTGGCTAGGGGTGCTTGAATTGGTACTCTGTACAAGTTGGACGCACTGGTAGTTCAATGCAATAATGTCTCTGCAAAGTCACAAAAGGCTATTCGTAAAGAGAAGAAGGAAAATGTTCCTGACAATGCAAATTCTATGGAAGTTAAACTTCCAATAGAGAATACTATGCTCTGGCATCAAAGGCTCAATCACATTGGTGAAAATTGTTTGAAAGCCTTGAAAAAAGAAAACCTGGTTGAGGGGCTTGATGATTGCAACCTGGAATTTGAATTATGTGAACATTGTATATATGGAAAACATCATCGTGTTTCATTTTATTCCAGTCCTCATAAATCTTTTGGTATGCTTGATTAAATTCATTCTGATATGTGTGGTCCGGTGAATGTTCCTTCATTATCGAAATCTAAATAATATGTTTCTTTTATTAACGATTATTCGAGAAGGGCATTTGTGTATTTTTTAAAAGGTAAATCATAAGTGTTCAGTCATTTTAAGGAATTTAAAAACCTTGTGGAAAATCAGACTGGAAGAAAAATAAACTGTTTAAGGACTGACAATGGCAGCGAGTTTTGTTTTGATGAGTTCGAAAGGTATTGCAAAGACCACAGGATTAAAAGGCATAAATCTACACCTTACACTCCTTAGCAAAATGGAGTTGCTTAAAGGTTGAGCAAGACGTTGATGGAGAAGGCACGAAGTATGTTGAGCAATTCTGGTCTCGAGCAGAAGTTTTGGGCTGAGGTTGTGGCTACATCATGTTACTTGTTAAATCGGCCTCCTTCGTCAGCACTTGTTGACAAAACGCCTATGGAAGCTTGGTCTGGTAAGAATCCCTCTTTGAGACATTTTTCGTGTCTTTGGCTGTGAAGCATATGTTCATGTGTCGGATGTGAAAAGATCTAAATTAGAAAAAAAATCTGAAAATTGTATCTTAATTGGGTATGGCATTGGTGTGAAAGGATACAAGATTTGGAATCCTATGACTGAGAAGGTTGTATACAACAAAAGTGTAATCTTTCAGGAGCTGAAAATTTCTTTAGTGGATCTGTAATCATGGATGAAAGAAAATAAAGAGGAAAATGATGTTGAAATACCTCTAACTCCTGAAAAAGAGGAACAACACATTGATAGTGTACCCAAAACCGAGGAGATTTCGAGCAACTCTAAGAGTTCTGAAGAAGAGCCACAACCTCAACGTCAGCCTATGAGGAGGTCTACACGTGAGAAGATGCAACCTGATAGGTATGGATTCTCTATGTTGGATTATACTTATGCCTATGCTTTGACTACTAATAATAATGAGCCTAGGACTATAAAAGAGGCAACTGAAATGTCTGATTCAGATTCCTAGTTGGAATCCATGAATGAAGAAATGGCATCATTAAAGAAAAATTATACTTGGGATCTGGTTCCATTGCCTGAAGGTAGGAAGCCTGTGGGCTACAAATGGGTATTTAAAAGGAAAATAGGTCTGGATGGCAGTGTTGAAAAGTATAAAGCGAGGTTGGTTGCAAAAGGATATTCCCAGGTAGAGGGAATTGATTATGGGGAAATTTTTTCTCCGGTAGTGAAGCTAACATCTATCAGATTTCTTTTGTCACTTGCAACAACATATAACTTGAAGATTGAGCAAATGGATGTGAAGACAAAATTTCTTCATGGTGATCTTGAAGAAAAAATTTATATGTCCCAGCTTGAGCACTTTGTTGGAAAAGGTAAAGAAAGTCTGGTTCGCAAATTAAAGAAAACTCTATATGGTTTAAAACAGTCGCCTAGAATGTGGTACCAAAAATTGACATGTTTGTTTTTTCACTAGGTTTTGTAAGATCAAAATCAGATTATTGTGTATACTTCAAAACTAAAAATGATTCGGTTCTTATTATTGCACTCTATGTTGATGATATGTTATTCATAGGGAATAGTAAGTTTATGATTTTTGATCTAAAATTTTAGTTGTCTGCAAAGTTCAAAATGAAGGATCTTGGTGCAGCTAGGTATATTCTGGGAATGGAAATAACCAGGGACACAAAGAGTAGAAAGATTTGGCTTAGCTAGAGTAAGTATATTAATACTGCTCTGAACATATTGAGTATGACTAATTGCAAGCAGCTAGTTGTTCCAGTTTTGCAAGGAACGAAGCTATCTGTTGAAGACTATCCAAAATCTCCTACTGAGATGGAAGACATGACCAAAGTGCCTTACACAAGTGCAGTTGGTAGTTTAATGTATGCAATGGTATGTACAAGGCCATACATTTCTCAAACAATGGGAGTACTTAGTCGGTTTATGGCTAATCTTGGAAGGACACATTGGGATGTTGTGAAAAGAATGTTTAGATATCTGAAGGGCACTTTGAAATATGCTTTGTGTTACCATGACAATTTGGTTGAATCACAAAGGACTCTTAGCATTCGTGGGTATGTGGAATCTGATTGGGTAGGAGAAATTGACAATAAAAGATCCTCCAGGGGATATAGTTTCATGATGAATGGTGGTGTAGCTAGTTGGATGAGCAAGCGATCGGATGTAGTCACTTTATCTACTATAGAGGTTGAGTACATGGCAGCAACTCACACCTGTAAGAAATCGATTTGGCTTAGGAGATTGTATTCTAATATTGGTTTTGATGTAGGGAAAATTATTATTTGTTGTGACAGTCGGAGTGCCACTCATCTAGCGAAAAATCTAACTTTCCATGCCAGAATGAAACATATTAATGTGCAGTATCACTTTCTACGAGATATGGTGGAGGATGGAAAAGTGTGTTTGGAAAAGGCAGATACTCTAAAGAATGTTGCTGATGCATTGAAAAATCCATTGAGCACTGGTAAGTTCAAATGGTGTGCTAATTTGATGGGCCTTGGGGTCTAGAGTATTCAGTGACTTCTTGTATTGAAAAAGGTTCAGTTAGTTCCTCGTCAAGTGGGAGATTGTTGAGAATCGTGTCTCAAACTCATTGGTGTAACCCTGGAACTGTCTCTAATGAGTAAAAAATTCATAAGTGTTAAGTTCATGCGTATACCGCCATATTGCGAGAGCCTTCATATAAAGGTGCGCTAGTGCAATGGTACTGTGATACCATGGGTGCCTTCTCACTTAGGTGCGGTAGTGCAGTGTTACCACCATACCGTGTGACTCTTCTTACTGTCTGGTGGTAGTGTGGTGTTATCACCATACTGCGAGACCCTTCTAACTGTGTAGTGGTATACCGCCACCCTGCAGGACCCTATTGGTTGCGCAACCTAGCACAGTGTATGGTGAATGAGTGCAGACTTGTTGACTGCTAAGGTGTATGCCGATTAGTGGAGGTCATTTTCTGAATTGGAGGTGGTCGTTCCATGTCTGGGAAGTTCAACAGTTGCTCTGCAGGGAAACTGAATCAAACTTTTCTTAGCTAGTGAACAAATCATTTTTATAGAATTGATCAAAAGATATTGTAGGTTCCTATGCAACGTACTGTGACAGAGGAAGGTTGCTGTTTTGATGGTTGATCGATTCGGCAAGTCTTTGGTATACATTGTATTCTTATGAGCATTGTAATTAGATGTGATTTTGTTCTGTAAAAAGGTCGATTAGAGAATATTACTGCTATGAGCTAACATTTGTGAAGGAGAGTCTAAACATTGTATGTAATTCAATTTACTGTAATACAAGTGACTTTCTTTGGTGTGGTGGGTTTTTCTCTCGTAAGGGTTTTCCCACGTAAATTTGGTGTTCGATTTTGTGTGGTTTTTAATTGCCTTTCTATTATTCCAGTTTAATGTGCATCTTTAACATGAACAATAATTGAAATTGAACCTTTTGTCTGCACTATTCCCCTTAGAGCTAGCATTAGGAAGGCGATTTCGCACCTGTGCTTTCCATACAAGCAATTTCAATCCTTCCTTTCTCCAACCAGTGGAACGACTTTCCCCATAGCCACCTTTGTGTGTGTGTGAGTACATACCAACCGTGTGTATGTTTCTCACCCCTTTGGGCCTTCTCACTTGACGAACAACCAACCCGAGAGTGAGTACACATCATAAGTCTCATCGCCCTAGAGTGAGTACACATCATATTTTTGGACAAACAACCTAGATTTGATCCACAACTAGCTAGACAAATGGTCGAAGCTTGATCCAATCTTTTCACCTATTCTAGTTCTTGTCATTGCATGATCATGTATCTCATTTTGTTGCATATCATTCACCCTTGAATGTGTCTTTTGCATTGATGTAAATTTGACTTAGAATCTCGAATCCTGGGGGTTTGACCACCTCCTTCTTTTTCATTCTTCACCATCCGTGTTGACATCTCCATTGGGCTACTATAGTGTGAGTTTGAAGCAAGTTCATCCTCTCACTAAAGTGGGGGCTAAATGTGTCGCCAAAAAATGTAGCCTTTGGCACTTTTTCACTCATTTGGACCCTTCCCTAAGGATTTTGGACCTTTTCAACCTCTTTTTACCTCTTTCCAAGCCTTGTGTCAAAGTGTTGTAAGGTGTTGTAATACATTTTCACACTTTCCTAGGCTTGTCATCACCAAATCAACCCTTTCTTATGCTATAATGACCCCTTAATGAACATATAGGTCCTATCTTAGTGTGTTTTATGAGACAATCATGACACATAATAATAATCATACTTTAATCCCCAACAACCAATCAAAATTCCCACGTGGACTAGGTCGCCACCTTGGGTCACCTAGTCCGATGTGGCATAAAAATCAAATTTAACTTAAAATCTTAGCAAAATTTTGTCTCCTAAACCCTAAGGTCGTCTGTATGGTGTTATTTTTGAGAAAATTAGGGCACAACTTGTATAAATAAGGGTTTTTCTCCTCATTTTCACCCTAGTCTTCTAATTCCTCATTATTCTAACTCACACATTCATTCCTCATCTCTCATCACTCCTTCTCAAGCAAGCTAGGGTTTGAGTACTCTAAGCCATCAAGACATCTCTCAAGAAGCATTCAAGGGCTGATTCCTCCATTGCTGCAACTCAAGATCAATCATCATGGCAAGGTAAAACTCAATTGTTTCATGCTTCATTACATCATTTCTCTATTTTGGTTTGATTACTCAAAAGGGGTTTGACCAAGGCAAACCCCCATGCCCTAACAATCAGCACGTTTTCCCTCTTAGTGTGATTTGCTGGTCTTGTTTGCAGATTTGACAAAGAACCAAGGTGGAAAATTCTTCAAAAACTTGTCAAGGCTCTTCAAGGTTGGAGAAACCCTAGTTGGCGCTTGGAAGACACTTGCAAAAA
Source organism: Sequoiadendron giganteum (assembly GCA_007115665.2). Classification (NCBI taxonomy): domain Eukaryota; kingdom Viridiplantae; phylum Streptophyta; class Pinopsida; order Cupressales; family Cupressaceae; genus Sequoiadendron; species Sequoiadendron giganteum. The sequence goes on from CM021106.1 coordinate 612,523,458, forward strand.
AAATTCTTCACTTTAAGAACCGAATACTTGGAGGAGCAGAAAGAGCAAGCCGAGGGCTTCAGATTCCACTTTCTGATCTTCATAAATTCAGAAGAGGACTAAGTCACTAACAATGGCGACCTAGTCCCTCTAGACCTATTTTTCAAAGATGTTGGTAGATATGGATACCCTTTTGGTAGAAACGGGCTTTGGTGAAGTTTTCTAGATCTAGGACTAGGTCGCCCAGAATGGCGTAAGTGTCCCAACAGGCTTAAATTTTAGATTCGCCAGCATTTCCAACCTCCAATCTAGTCAGCAACTCATTCCTAGGTGCACACCCTCCATTTCGAGTCTTTTGTTTTAATTTAATGTACATTTCTAGATTATCTTGTACATGTTTGCATATCATCATGTGTTTTCTAGCACTCTACATTTCTCTAGGTTTTTGTATTACTAGTTAGTTTCTATTTTCTATTTCTAGTACTTAGACACATTGAATCACACACATCACAAACCCTAACCCTTTTAATGAACTCACCAAGAATACATTAGTGCGAAAGAGAGGCATTGTACCAACCAAATTCTAGGTGAAAAACCCTAGGAGCCTATTGGGGAGTCCTCTTTCCCTAAATGCATTATTTTTGGTGGTTCATTTGGGAAGGTGATATTTTGGTTTAATTTTTAACTTTAAATTTCTAGAGTTGTTTTTCTTAACTAGCCTATATTTCTTTACTAGTTTGAGAACATAATCATGGTTATTTCAAAAGTTTCTCAGGTTTTGTTATTATATATTTGATAGACATATTTATAAGTCTCAAACGTTGTCACTTTTGAAAGTTTTAATTATTAGGCCCATGAAGAGGAATATATAAAATTATGAATTGTCCATTTCTTTTCATTGTCTATTATAGACCATGAACCTTGAAATTTTATTGCAATAAATATGATTTTGAGAATTAGAGCCAACAAGCATAGTCATATTAAATTTATATTATGATAGAGAGTTTAATTTTATTAAATCATGCATATTCATTTGGTTTTGTGTTGACTTCTAGTAACCATATGGTTTCATTTTCCTTGCAAGGTTAAAATTGAGTGGTGTGTGGTTGTCAATTTCAAATTATTGTATCATTTTATCTTGGGGTAATGAATGCCATGCCTTAGTGATGCTTTTTAGATAATTCTATGTATATCCTAACCTATGTATTGATTGTCAATGGAAGATGCCTCCTAGGCATCATGTCACTCATCAAAGTGAGAATGAGGGGAAGGCTAAGAACCCACCTATGAATCCTATTGGTGGTACTCAAGTTATTGATTTCCTTCAAGATATAATAGGAAGGGGCCCTCATCAAGAGGCATCCCATTCATTGCATTCCCATCATTCTTGGGAGAATAGAGAGGAGAAGCCTCAAGGTGGAGAGAGAGAGCACTCTAGGAGCCCTCATAATTCTAAATTAGATGGAGAGGTAGGTTGAGAGCCACCAATAGAGGGGTATAGGTAGGTAGTGCATGTGGATGGTGTGCTACCAGGGAAATTTCATGTATATTCAATTAGTTTTGTGTTGACTTATAGTAACCATATGGTTTCATTTTCCTCGCAAGTTTAAAATTAAGTGGTAAATTGTACTTGCCAAGCCTATTTTGATGAAATTTGATACTTGGGTTTGAGTTCCTTAGAAGTATGTATAGGGACATAGATACAAATTTTAGGGACATGTTGTGCACCTAAGCATGAATAGACCTATCTAGGGATTATAATTTCATATTATAAATAGACCTACCTAGGGATTTTGTGTGATTTCAGGGCTAGTAAGAAGATAACAAATCTAGACAATATAAATCTACTTTAGGTTTAGGTTTTAGGGTTTAGGGTTTTAGGGTTTAGGTCCTAAGATTAAGGGTTTTAGTTTTTAGGCCTATGTTTTTTGGAGCCTAGGGTTTAGGGTTTTGATTTCTAAGTTAAATGTGTCCAATTTAGGTTAAAGTCTAGTTAATTTAGGTATAGATCTTATGGTTTTCAATTTAAAATTTAACATTTTTGGTTTAGTTGATGTTTATGGTTTTAAATACAATTTAAAAACTCTAAAATATTCAACGTAAAACAAACAAAACAAGAAAAAACTAAATAAAAATTACAAAACAAAAATATAAGATATAAAGAAAAATAATGCATAATTCAACCAACCTAGAGGTTGCTGAGGTCGGTTGTGTTGACGGGAGGAGGTGGCAATGAAAGTTTGGTTGAACTGAGCCCTCAAGAACGCGTATGTGAATTAAGCTCTCACTCAAGTGCACAAAAAAATTGCAGTGAGAAAATAAATAAGATAGTCATTAATTTAAAAAATTAAATAGCTTTAAGAAACACGTATGCGTTATAAAACACATATGTGTTTTAGGGTGCATACCCGAATCTAAATGCATACGCATTCGGATTTAGGCTTGAGTACCCGATCCAAATCACGTACTCATTTTTTAAGAATGCATATGCGTTCCCTATGCTTTTTTTGTTTTGGCCGAAACTTCCCCTCTTCGTGGACCCAACTTCCAACTTTTACCCAATGAATCATACTTTTCTGGAGAAATGGAAGGTAGGTTGTTGTACATACCCTCCATCTTCATCTTCCTCTTCACATCACTAATCTGAGAAATTGCATGACTAAATATCTCAGTGTCACTCAACCAGATGAAAATATCGTAGTTGGTTCCATTTATGGTTCTAAAGATGGATTCTTTTTCCTTCTTGGCCTTGAGGTAGTGCTTATTTTCGATTACTGACTTTTGAGCCATTAATTTGAGATGCACCATCCTGGCACAAGAATTCACAATATTAGATAATGTTGGATAGAAATAATTATGAGCTCATAGGTTCTAGAGCTAGACCTCGAAGCTTTGATACCACATGTAATGTGCCAACCGTTCATTGCAATAAATTTCCTAAGTTTTACTATGCAAGTAATTAAAAACTATGTAAGAAACCAATGCAATAATTTTTTTTCCTTTTCTTTATTGAAAATATATGAATAAATATGCTATACAACATATAATAAGGATTTCCATTCATTACAATTCTTCACAAAGTACATTATTATGAGAAAGTACAAACTACATACATAGCTACAAAAAGCTTCATGACATAAGATATAGATGGTCCAAGAACCCAACTTTCAAAACCTTAGTCCTCTGTCGCTTGCTGAGGAGAAGCATCACCCAAGCACTTTTCTACCAACAAAAAACTCATATGCGGTCCCCCGCACATCTATCAATGATAGATGGCCCTTCCCTTCAACGAAGGTATTGGTTGGGTAACCACGTACACCATACCACTCTGAGTTTAGTGTTGTATCAAACATGACTAGGATTTATAACCTACACTAGGTAACTCTCATGCATTTTAGTTTACCAAGTGAGCTGACAGTGGAGTCTCGAATTAACTACTATTTCTAGTGGAGTCATTGAACACCCCCACTACTTTGGCCAAAGTATTCTCACTCAGTATAATTGAGCAATGGTCAACCATTCACCTACACTATGGCAGGCTCATTTTTACTTAAGGCCATTATATCTATGCCTAGGCAATCCCTCTCCACGGGCAAGCTACTCCCCAGGATAACCTAACTTTCAAATATAACCTAAGGTAACACAACTCAATAAGCAAAGTACAAGTTCCCTCCCTTCACTGGATAACATTCCCAGGAGTAACCTACTATCCATCTAGCATAAATAACTATCTAGTATTTAGCATACCCTAAGCTTGTCTATGTTCAATCATATCTATTATAATGACAATACCTATGATAAAAATAACCTCTTTAATTTGACTTCAAATTTATAGAATAATAATACGTAAGACAAACAGTCTCTCCTATCATGAAGTACTTACAAACAATGCACAAACAAGTAAATAGCTTCTTCTTTTCTTTTCAAAGTAAACACGACTTCTATGTACAAGCATGTCTAATTCAAACAATCAAGACATAGTATATTCAAAATAAGAATAAGAAATATAATATCCTCATGCCTATTTTATAGCTTTCCAACTTGACTAGCTGCAGTCACAACACTTTAGAACAACAACTATTTTCAACAAAGACTCACAAATTCTTATCTCTCAAGTTGGTAATTGTTCCTTCTCAAAAGATAACTAGAACCTTCTTAAATATCAAGACTCTCTTTCAACAACTAGAAAAAATATTGCTGATAATATAGCACACTAATTTGCACATTAGTTCTACAAGAAAAAATGCATAAAAGAGTGAGAATAAGACATCCCAAACAAAGAATTCTCTACTGCTATTTATACAAAAAAACAAGTAACTGTTCTACCTATAGTCTAGCCATGAAAATGACAGCTGCAAACATGCAAAGAAATAACACTATCACAACTTAGAAAGGTGGCAAAATACTCAGCTTGATTACCAATAGATCGACCCAATTTAGGACAACAATATGAAGAATAAATCAACTTCCATGTGACATAATACAAATGTAAACTTCTATGATAAGCAGACCCAAAAGGTGACATGATTTAACAATGAATAGAATTAGTCAATAATCAAAGCTTGCCACCCCAAATTGTATCAACTCATTCCATGTTGAGTGTAGACTCATAAAATCATTTGATTTTGACAAAGTCATCGATTGTTTGGAGTATTCAACAACTATTTAGATAGTCACAATAATTTATGGTTTGTTGTTTGACCAAGTCCAAGATAAATCAAGGCGTTGAATTCTTCAATATCGACTTAAATGATAAAGAAAATTGTAGATTAAAGAATGACACTAAAGACATATAAATTGGCTTATGAATATAGTAATATTCATTTCCAAGTTTTAGCTATTAAGTCTCCCCAAATTGTCAACTATAAAGCCAATGTATAAGCATTATAATTTTTTTCCATTTATTGTTTGAAATAGTCAATTTCAAAGTAAATGATGTTTAGATGAAATCACCACATGTATATACATATATTATCATAAAGCAATAACACATACATATAATTAATATATAGAAGAGTATATCAACTTAGCAAAATGCATTGGCATAATGACATATCGATTGCGTATACATATATATATGTATTTATATTATATATATTTTGTTATTTATATATATGTATATGTGTACATGTATCAATATATTTGGGTGGGCATATCTATTTGCTACCACATGCTTATATGGACACACATATACATATAGGTATATGTAGATACATTATATATATATAAATATATAAATACACATTTGATTAACTCACCAATCTAATACAAAATTACCATGGTTTTCTAATATGAGACTACGAGAGATATGTCTAGATGTATACATATGCATGTTGGTGGTTCCATCAAATAGTTCTATGCGCATAAGCAACTTGTTCATGGGTGTGCATAGGTATGTCTACCTATGTACCCTCATGTATGCGTTCCTAAGTGCATATAGTCTATCATCGCCATGCATGTGTGTATGCATACACAAACCCCATATACTCCATAAATCAATTCAAAATGGTAACAAGAAGGAAATCATAAGCTCAAATAGATAAACATCATTCATGCATGCAATCACTAGTAGACTAAAACTTTTACTAATGTAAACATAACATCTATGGATGATTTACCTAAATCCCACTTATTATCCTGACACAATTACTCTACTTGTGGTGTGTGAGCTCAGATAAGTTACATTAATGGTTACCCTACCAAGACCTTCTCTTGATTGATACTTCCCCTACACTTGGAGGAATTAATCATCTCCCTACAAACACTAGCACATGTACATCACAGTCAGTTGTTCACAAAATATGCAATATACACATTTCATCTTCAAAGTTAGAATATCAACACAACATTCATCCATTCACATAAATGCATTCCTTCATATAACATTAAATGAGATGGCATTCATTCATAAGAGAGTGATAATAAAGTGCACACACAATTTATGTTGAATCCCTCTTGTGCTATTTTGTCCTTGATGACAATCTATATTACCTCTGGCATCTTGGTGGTTAATTTCTCAGATGATTCCTAATTGGCATATTTACTTTACAGTTGTTTCTATATATGGTGGTACTGATCGTTTAAATCCATGTGCAGATCTCAATTGAGGCACTCTAGTTACAAGTTCTATGTTCCACTATTCAGGTGACTTGTTTCTGTTATTAATAATTTGTGCTTCAGTATTTCACTTGATTACAAGTGATTGGCATGATCAGTTCTTCTACAGGTTGATTAATTATGCTTGATCAGTTACAAGAATCTTGATATTCATCAAAGGTATATTTCTCTATTCCAGTCAGTGGTATGAGTTTGATGAAGAGGTTGTTAATGTTCTTGAAGCTCTCGATATTCAATTTTTGGCATATTACAAGGGTTCTTCAGTATTGTGTTTATGGCTTTATGGATTTTATATGAAATCAGTCTTCATGTTTTTGGATACCATTGATCATATTATTGCATTGGATTTCAATGTGATGGAAATTTGTTTTTTGTCAAAGGCAATCAAATTGATAATTGTCTATGCACATGTTTCAGGCCTTAAAGTGGATGAAGCTTTGTGATTTGGAAGCAATAATACAAGGAATGATATAATCGACATTTGCATCAGGTCTAATGTTTGACATTTATTTTGGGCCTTATCATGACTACAATTTTAAAAGATCATCATGACAGTTTCAAAGGGTTTATAATTTCTAGTTATGGGCAATCATAATGTTCTTGAACCTGATCAGTTTATCACTTGGGTTCATTTATAATGCTTCTTGGCTGCATTTTCTAAAGGTCATCATATTAGTTTTGTGTTTTGGATTTCTGGGTAGTGGGTATTTGTGAAACCTAAAGAATCTTCTTTGTTCCTTCCGGGAGTCATTGGTAACTGCTATTAAATGCATGATTAATTATTTTCAGTTATATTTCTTTTATAGTCATGGTAAAATGGATAGTATTTATGAATTTAAAAGATGTCTTTTTACTAGTTTGAGTAAGCACTGCCTATGTAGGCCGCCTGTGAAGAAAAGAAGATCAGTTACACCTCCATTTTTGAAATATGCATTTATATTCTTGTTAGAAAGAAAATTCTATCCCTCATGATCTTGGTATATTCTAAAACTGTTGATTGACAGTTGTGACTGTAACTTGAAAACAACTTTGTACAATTCATTGACAGTGAAAAAATGAGCAACAATGGCAATACTTCCTGGAATGCAATGATGTAAACTAAAAATGGTTGAAAATAAAGAGATTAGGGTTTCATCATCACAGAAAAACCTAAAAAAAAGGGGCAATTCTTTTATGTGAGCAGTCAAGGTTATTACTCTTTTTATGCTAAAAATTTGGAAAACACAGTGTGTAGTTAGTTTTGTAGTTTTTGTATGAAAAAAGGTTGAAAATCAAACAGTGAGAAAAGAAAGAAAGGTCATATCAATGTAATGCACTTTTTGATGAGAAGTTTTATTAACACTGTAACTAAATTATTTTCCTCAAGCTATATCAAGATTTGATAATGAATGGAATTCTGAAGAGTCATTCTTGACTCTTGAAAATTCTCTGCATTGTTTGTCAAGAGGCACTTGACATAAATAAGTGAAACAGAGAGATCCTCTGTATTATTGTACGTTCTATTGAAAAATAGAAAAGGGGTTGGTGCTCCTTGAGATTGGTGTCTCTAAACAGAGGGGTTGGTGCTCCTTGAGTCGGTACTCAAAAATTAGCCATTGAGGCATTGTGAAAATAATTATTGAAATGAAAGCCTAAAAAGGCAACAGGTTCAGGAGTGTTTTTTCTACCCTAGGAGGGTTTTCCACTCGGCATATCTTGTGTCTATTAGTGTCTCTGTGATTCATTTTCTTCAGTGCTTTACTGCTTTAAAATGCAATGTTACACTACTCATTTCAGTTTATATGATTGCATTCGAATACATGAATGATTCTATCATTGATAAATGAGAACATATGTATGGTTATTTTTAATTTCAGTTAAATTTGTTAAAGAAGTTATAAACACTGATTCACCCCCCCCTCTCAGTGTATTTTCACTCCAACAATTGGTATCAGAGGCTAGGGTCCTCTGATAGGTCTTTCCAACCTAGGATTGATTTTGGACTTGGAGTCTATTCAAAATGTCTCAAGCTCATGAAGGTACTTCCATGACTAGAGTTCCATTATTTGACGGAACTGATTATGTATTCTGGAAAATCAAAATGGAGACTTATTTAACCTCTATTGACCTTGATGTCTGGAGCATAGTATTGTTTGGGTACACTGTACCAGCTACTTTTTCAACTACTTCTGATGAAAATAAAATATATGAAACCAATGCAAGAGAAAAGCATGCTCTTCTATGTTCTTTGACTAAACATGTCTTCATCAAAGTCATGCACTGCAGTTCTGCTAGTGAAATCTGGACTAAACTTGAAACTATCTATCAAGGAAATGAAAAGGTAAAACAATCTAAAGTCCTCACTCTAAAACACCAGTTTGAAGAACTAAAAATGAGGGACGATGAAAAAGTAGCTGACTACTTTTTGAGAGTTGATGAAATAGTAAATGCAATGAAGGGTCTGAGAGAAGAAGTCAAGGAATTTGATGTTGTAACCAAGGTCATCAAAACCTTACCAACAAAATTTGAAGCTAAAATAGCTACTCTAGAAGAAAAGAAACACTTTACCCAACTTACCCTTGATAGCCTTCAAGGAACTTTGATTGCCTATGAAATGAGGATTAGTAAAAACAACACCACTACAAAAGAAGCAACATTTAATCCTGAAAGAAAAGAAAGGGATAAGCTCACTGAATCAGAATTTTTTGATTCTAAAGAATCCCACTTTGTGAGGAAATTCAAAAAGGGTTCTGGAAATTATAAGGGAAAACTTCCCTTCAAATGCTTTAACTGTGGAAAAATAGGCCACTTTGCTGCAAAGTGCCCCTATGGTGACACAAACAATGATAATGAAAAATATGAGAAATTTGCCTAGAAAAAGGCTTGCAGACCCAAACATAAATTCAATTTCAAAAAGAAGAAAAGCCTATTAAAAAAAAATGAAATAGACTCTGAATCTGAAGATTCTTTAGATGAAGAGGATGAAAATCTATTCATGGCTGAAATCATTTAGCAAGATGAAACTAACAACAATGATGCTGAAGAAGGTGAAGTGGATTATGAAGGAGAACTGAAATGTGCTCTAAAAGAGATGAGAAAACTTAAAAAATAGATGCATTCTCAAGAACATAATACTGTTCAAGATATTTCACAAGAGCAACTCATAAATCTTGAGATAATTTTTTAAAAACTCAACTTGAAGAATCGAAGAGAGTTGAAGATTGTCTTCGTATTGGCATAAGTTTTAAAGACCAAGAAATTCAAAAACTTGAACATGAGATTGTAGATCTTAGGAAGACTATTGAGAAATATGAAAGCACTCTTAAACTGAATGACATGCTCAGTAAACAGAAACTAAACAATGATAAAACAAGAATTGGTTTTGTGAAAGGTGAATGTTCAAATAACTGTGCAAATGACAATGTTGTGGTTGGAAACAAAAGTTTTGAACTCAAACATCCTGATTTTGACAAGGATCATATTCATCCTTTTAGGAGCAACAAAATGGTTTACAACTCCTACCCTCTCTTTTATGGGTATTGTTACTTCTGCAATAAATTTGGTCACAAAGTGAACTCTTGCAGATTTATTAATTCTAGAACTCCTAGTTTTGCAAGATAGATTAGATGTTTCTCATGCAAGTCTTTGGGTCATTCTGCTAAGAAATACAATGCCGATCAACAAAATAAACAACTGAAAACTATCAAAGTCGGGAAACCCAAAGCTGTTAACAACATTGAACAGACTATGCTTGTTCAAACTAATTTGCACTCAAAGAAAAAGGACTTATGGGTCTTGGACAGTGGTTGTTCAAACCACATAACTGGTGACAAAGAAAAAATTACTAATATAGAAGACTATGTTGGTGGATATGTAAAGTTTGGAGACAACTCTCAAATTCAAATCAAAGGTAGAGGTTCCCTTTTTCTGAATGAAGACACTCCTATTTACAATGTATACTATGTAGAAGGATTAAAACATAACCTTCAAAATGTCAGTCAAATCTATGACAGTGGCTATCAAGTTCTTTCCACTTCACAAGGATGTGAAATTAAAAAAGATTTTGGTAAAGCTATTGCTGTTGGAAGAAGGACCAAGGGAAATGTCTACAACTTACTTGACACCTCTGGACATGAAAACAATCAAGGTATATGCTTAATGAGTCATGTTGAAGAAAGCTGGTTGTAGCACAAGAGACTAGGCCACATTAACTTTGAAAATATGGTTGCATTAGCAAAAATCAGAATGTAAGAGGTCTACCCATTCTTAGAAAACTTGACAATGTTGTTTGTAAAGAGTGTCTCAAACGAAAACAAACTAAGGTAAGTTTTAAATCCAAGGAACACTCCTCCACTAAACCACTACAAATTGTTCATACTGACTTATGTGGTCCTACAAGGACTAGGTCCATCAATGGTTAGAAATATTGCATGTTGTTTGTTGATAAATACTCTCGTATGGTATGGGTTACCTTTCTCACGAATAAATCAAAAGCTTTTGAACGTTTTAAAGTTTTTAGAAAACTAATAGAAAGAGAGTCAGATTTAAAATTGAAATGTTTAAGATCTGACAAAGGTGGTGAATTCACCTCACAAGAATTCATAGACTACTATGACAAACATGGGATAAAAAAATAGTATGTTGCTGCCAGAACACCCCAAGATAACGGGGTAGTTGAGAGAAAGGATAAGACTGTAAAAGAGATGGAAAGAACTATGCTGAATGAAGCAAATATACCAAACATGTACTGTAAATAATTTGTTCATACAGCTATCTACATTTTGAATAGAGTCCATATCAGAGTGAAATCAAATTTCACTCCATATGAACTGTGGTATGGTAAATTTGCCTCAATTAAATATTTCATAATATTTCGATGCAAGTGTTTTATCAAGAGAGATGATGAAAACTTAGGCAATTTTCAATCTAAGACAAATGAAGGTATTTTCTTAGGATACTCTACTCACAACAAGGCATTTAAATGCTTTAACAATAGGCTGAATAAAATTGTTGAATCAGTAAATGTCAAATTTGATGAAAATTTTCTTTTAGATGCCGAACCTATGAAGGATGATGAAGAGGATGAATTTGAACTGGATATAATTTCTGAAGGCTTTGAAATTGCAAAGTCTGAAATAAAACCAACAAGTCCTAAAATTCTTGAAGCAAAATCTGAAGATGTTGAAATCGGCTCAGAAAAATTGGTATAAAAAAAATGTGAAACTCGAACTCCTTCAAAATCTCTTGCTAAAAACCATCCTAAAGATCTGATTATAGGAGATAAATCAGTAGGAGTTCAAACAAGGAAAAGAATAGTTAACTATGATGAAAAATCTCACATAGCTGGGCTTACTTCTTTTTGTTTAATCACTCAGTTTGAGCCAATTTTTTTTGATGAAGCTCTAACTAATGAATGCTGGCTTAATGCAATGCAGGAAGAAATTGATCAAATTGAAAAAAATCAGACTTGGGATCTAGTCCCAAGACTAGATGACAAAAATGTCAGAGGAGGCAAGTGGATTTTTAGAAATAAACATGATGAAAATGGTCATGTTGTTCGCAACAAGGCTAGATATGTCTGCAAAGGATATGCTCAACAAGAAGGTATTGATTTCGGTGAAACCTTTGCACCAATTGCTAGACTTGAATCAATTAGAATTTTCTTGGCATATTCTGTTTTCAAATTTTTTACTATATATCAAATGGATGTAAAAACTGCCTTTCTGAATGGATACTTAGAAGAAGAAGTTTACATAGAATAACCTGAAGGGTCTACCTATAAAAAAAAACCCAATCATGTCTACAGGCTGAAAAAGGCTCTATATGGCCTAAAACAAGCTCCTAGAGCTTGGTACTCCAGATTGGACAGTCAGTTACTATCAAAAGGTTTCATTAGAGGAGGAGTAGACAACAATCTGTATGTTAAAATTGAAGGATCTGATATTCTTGTTGTTGAAATTTATGTTGATGACACCATTTTTGGTTGCAACAATATTGCCTTGAGTAAAAAATTCTCACAAATCATGGAATCTAAATTTGAAATGTCTATGTTGGGAGAACTGTCATTCTTCTTAGATCTTCAGATTTCACAACTTGAATCTGGTATCTTTTTATCTCAAGCAAGATATGTAAAAGAAATGTTAAAAAGGTTTCAAATGGATGAAAGTCATCCTTTAAGTACTCTAATGGCTACTGGCTGTAAAATTAGCAATGTTGACGACTCTCCTACTGTCAACCCAACTGACTATAGGTCAATGATAGGCAACCTATTATATCTAACAACCTCAAGACCTGATATAATGCAAGTTCTTTGCATGGTTGCTCGATTTCAGGCATCTCTTAAGGAATCTCACATCAATGCTATGAGAAGGATTCTTAAATATGTACAAGGCACAATTGATTATGGGCTCTGGTATCCCAGAAGCAATGATTTATCTTTAGTAGCATATACTAATTCTGACTAGGCAGGTTGTCTAGATGACAGGAAAAGCACCAGTGGTGCTGCTTTCTTTCTTGGTGATCGTTTAGTGGCTTGGCACAACAAAAAGAAAAAATTTGTTTCGCTCTCTACTACTGAAGAAGGATATATAGTTGCCACTTCTTGCTGCACTCAGGTAATTTGGATGTCACAAACATTATCAGATATGGGTATTGAGATTCCAAAACCTATTACGATTCTATGTGACAATACTAGTGCAATCAATATCTCAAAAAATCTAGTTATGCACTCTCAAACTAAACATATAGCTATAAAGTTTCATTTTCTTCATGAAAAGTTGCTGGCTAATGACGTATTTGTGCAATATGTTCCTACACAAGAACAGGTTGCTGACATTTTTACAAAATTGTTGGCTAAAGATATTTTTGAAAGACTTCGGTCTAGATTGGGAGTTATCTCTCAATCTCTGTTATCTTAACTAGTCTATCTCAGTGATAGGGGGAGCTGGTTAGTTGTTTGTGCAGCTCATTCTTTGCTACTCAAAGGTTATTTCTGTAGTTTGTTAACAATTCTAGTTTAGCTTCCCTTTATCCTTGTGTCAAAAAGGGGGAGAATTATGTGCATTCAGTTATAGTTCATTATTTTGGCTTGGTGGCTCAATTTTGCCATCAAGGACAAAGGGGGAGTTTGTTGAATCCCTCTTGTGCTATTTTGTCCTTGATGACAATTTGTATCACCTCTGGCACTTTGGTGGTTACTTTCTCAGTTGATTCTTGATTGGCATATTTACTTTACATTTTTTTCTATATATGGTGGTACTGATCGTTTAAATCCATGTGCAGATCTCAGTTGAGGCACTCTGGTTACAGGTTCTATGTTCCACTGTTCAGGTGGCTTGTTTTTGTTATTGATAATTTGTGCTTCATTATTTTAATTGATTACAAGTGATTGGCATGATCAGTTCTTCTATAGGTTGATTAATTATGCTTGATCAGTTACAAGCATCTTGATATTCATCAAAGGTATATTTCTCTATTCTCAGTCAGTGGTATGAGTTTGTTGAAGAGGTTGTTAATGTTCTTGAAGCTCTCGATATTTAGTTTTTGGCATATTACAAGGGTTGTTCAGTATTGTGTTTATGGCTTTATGGATTTTACATGAAATTAGTCTTCATGTTTTTGGATACCATTGATCATATTATTGCATTGGATTTCAATGTGATAGAAATTTATTTTTTGTCAAAGACAATCAAATTAATAATTTTCTATGCACATGTTTTGGGCCTTAAAGTGGATGAAGCTTTGTCATTTGGAAGAAATAATACAAGGAATCATATAATCGACATTTGCATCAGGTCTAATGTTTGACATTTATTTTGGGCCTTAAGGCTGACAATAGGTAAAGGTATTGATTTTGTTTATGTCAAATTGGAAGTGACTTTGCCTTGACTTCTTGGGAACATCATGTCTTATGAATTTGACACTTCACTTGACATAATGCTTGGCATTATTGTGTCGGCAGTTTACTTGGCAATTAGTAAATGATTTATGTTTTTTGCTTTAGTCGGCATGTGTATCTTTGGTCTGGCCGCGGATTTCAAAATTCATTATGAGTTCTTTTGGATTATTATGACTGTCCTCTCGGACTTCAAACTACATCTCATTTTTGTAAAGGAATTCATGTGGAATGTAGGGAAAATCATTATGCTTCATTGTTTGAGGGTCTCGAACCCTTCTCTGGCCGCCTCCATGGAATCATTCTATTGGCCGTTTCATTGTTACCTCTGGTGTTCTGATCTTGGATAGCGTATGCGGTGATGGGGTGAGATTGGAAGGTACTCTGGTTGTTTCTTCTTTTGCAGGACTGGTAAACTTCGTGTGACAACAAACTCATTACATTTGTCAGGTATTCTTCCTTACTCTGGTTTGCAGATCCGTTGCTTTACAGTCAAGGTTATTATGAGCTAAGCTATCTCTCTTATGCAAAAAGGAAAATGGAAAAATGTCTATTCCTTTAAAGTGAAATGTCTGAAATGTTTACTTTAAAATGTGACTGCAATTTTAAAAGATCATCATGACAGTTTCAAAGGGTTTATAATTTATGGTTATGGGCAATCATAATATTCTCGAACCTGATCATTTTATCACTTGGGTTCATTTATAAGGTTTCTTGGCTGCATTTTATGAGGGTCATCATATCAGTTTTGTGTTTCGGATTTCTGGGTAGTGGGTATTTGTGAAACCTAAAGAATCTTCTTTGTTCCTTTCGAGACTTGTTGGTAACTACTATTAAATGCATGATTAATTATTTTCATTTATATTTCTGTTACATTCATAGTAAAATGGATAGTATTTATGAATTTAAAAGATGTGTTTTTATTGTTTTGAGTAAGCACTGCCTGTGTAGGCCGCCTGTGAAGAAAAGAAGATTAGTTACACCTCCATTTTTGAAATATGCATTTATATTCTTGTTAGAAATAAAATTATATCCCTCATGATCTTGGTATATTCTAAAACCGTTGATTGATAGTTGTGACTGTAACCTGAAAACAACTTTGTACAATTCCTTGATAGTGAAAAAATGAGCAACAATGGCAATACTTCTTGGAATGTAATGATGTAAACTAAAAATGGTTGAAAACAGAGAGATTAGGGTTTCATCATCATAGAAAAACCTAAAAAAAAAAAGGGAAGTTCTTTTATGTGAGTAGTCAGGGTAATTATTCTTTTTATGCTGAAAATTTGGAAAACACAGTGTGTAGTCAGTTTTGTAGTTTTTGTATAAAAAAGGATGAAAATCAAACAATAAGTAAAGAAAGAAAGGTCATATCAATGTAATGCAGTTTTTGATGAGAAGTTTTATTGAAACTGTAACTAAATTATTTTCCTCAAGTTGTATCAAGATTTGATAATGAATGGAATTCCGAAGAGTCATTCTTGACTCTTGAAAATTCTATGCATTGTCTGTCAAGAGTCACTTGACATAAATAAGTGAAACAAAGAGATCCTTTGTATTATTGTACATTCTATTGAAAAAAAAAAAAGGGGTTGGTGCTCCTTGAGATTGGTGTCTCTAAACAAAGGGGTTGGTGCTCCTTGAGTCGGTGCTCAAAAATTAGCCATTGAGGCATTGTCAAAATAATTATTGAAATGAATGCCTGAAAAGGCAACAGGTTCAGGAGTGTTTTTTCTACCCTAGGAGGGTTTTCCACTAGGCATATCTTGTGTCGATTTGTGTCTCTATGATTCATTTTCCTCAGTGCTTTACTGCTTTAAAATACAATGTTACACTACTCATTTCAGTTTATATGATTGCATTCGAATACATGAATGATTCTATCATTGATAAATGAGAACATATGTATGGTTCTTTTTAGTTTCAGTTAAATTTGTTAAAGAAGTTATAAACACTGATTCACCCCCCCCCCCTCTCAGTGTATTTTCACTCCAACAATTTATTCATCCACTGAATTCACATTACATTCATATTTTACTCTATATAGTAATTGTAAATAGTAACTACACAATTGGGGTGTAACAATATATAATTGACATACTAAACACTATTTAAATAAATTTAAAGAAAAAATATTACAACCACTTTTTGGTCCCTCACTTCCATTCATTTACCCTACCCTCACTTCACTTGTCCGTGAGCATTATGTCACCTTTATTTTCCCTATGAATAGTGATAGCATTTGCATAAACATGATAACATTTTAAGCTTTGAAAACATTTCCTCTCCATGTTTTGGTTAATATTAATGAACTAATTTATTCACCTATTATGATACTATAGAAACTGAAAATTGACCACTTTTGTGTGGTCAATTTACCCCTAATTCGACCAATTTCATATCCTCTATAATTAATTAAATAACACCCTATTATTTAATTAATATGCATTATCTCTTATCCCTTCATCTTAACCTATTTATTCTACTATATTTAAATCCTTGTCTGATGTAAATAATTACCTTTAATTATCTATTCCCATCACTTACCCCTTTCCTCTATAAATAAATAAATAATCTATTTTTTTAATTCCCTTTTGTCACATCCTCCATAACCTTCTTCTAATCATGATTAATTTGAATAATCCTTGGTTAGGGATGTGAACACTTCTAATCCATTATTAGGAGGTGTCACATCCTCTATAATATGCAAGTGGATCATTAACCTTCATTACCCACCCAATCACCTGCCTAATCCTTTAGTTGCACATCCTAATCATTGATTAATTATCCTAGTCTAACCCATAGTCAACCCCCTAATAAATACTACTGGCATCCCAATGAAATTTTTAATTCCATTTTACAATCCCCATGTCCTTCCCAATGATTTTAATTTTTTTTTTTTTTATCAAAGTTATTTGGAGAAATTTTTAATTCCTCTCCCATTCCCCAAGGAATTTTTAGTTCCTTTTTCTTCTCCCCATGATGATTTAAGGAAAATTTTAATTCCCTTTTGTCACATCGATTACCTATGGTATGTTGGTGTTTTTTCCAGCTAAGCTTTGACACTCCCTAAAGGATTTTCAACCCTTATGTTCAAGAATTACCAAGGCTTGTGGCCAACTAACAGGTAAATATTTTTAGGCTCTTACCCCTACTCTTTAGGCTATGTGGGACCAAAGAGGGTGTTCCTTATTGTTTTCATTTTATATTGAATGTCTCAAGAACACTTCAACACACAGATTTGTTCCTACTAAGTGCAATTAGATATTACTCACTGAAGGCTTGGGAGAACTTTGGGCAAATAACCACCTGATGCTAGGAATTGAATGATACTTTAAGCACATACATCATAATTGAAAGATTTAATGATCTATAATTTTTATTCTCATTTTGAATCCCCAATCTAGAGTATTATCAACTTAATTGTTTCATTATTGCCCAGAAATGGACTAGTGCTTCATCAATTGGGTAAATGGAGTCAAATATGCAACAAACAGTAATATAACGAGTACTAAAATTTAGAAACATGTGGACTATTATCATAATGCTTTGCAATATGAGAACTCACTATGCCTGAAACACAACTTCTTATCAAATCCTATGCAACTCTTCACAAATCTGTGACTCCCTTCAAGCATTTAATTGACTCTTTGAGTTAAAGCTAAATAGATCCATACATTCAATTGAGCCATTGAAGATAAACAAAAAGACCCATGATATTTTCAATTATAATTTGAAGAAGAAGATACAGAGGAGAGTAATGCTTCATAACTAATATTTGTTTCGATATCAGTAATTTCTATAAAACTAATTTAAGACTATTACATATATATCCCTAACCAAGACAACATGTTGATATATTCATTGCAACCCTTTACAGTATGCTTCAAACTTGACGTTCAACCTCTACCCCAGATCATCTGAGACTCAAATTTAGAACTCCTTCAAATGAGAAAGAAACATAAGATAAAGGAGAAGAAGCAGCATTAAAATAAATCTATAGAAGACACCTAGCAACTTCATCCTCCATTGATCAACAATGAGGAATGGAAAAGCCTCTCTCTTCTCTCTTCCTTTGCAACAAAACGACCTTGTTCTGAAGACTCATATACAACAGAAAAACCATCCTCGTGAAAAAATTCCTCTCAATTTACCCATTTGCAACTGAAAATGTCCACTTCTTGTTGCAAATATTTAATTTGCCCCTCTCTAAAACTCTTTTTCTCTTGCTGCACATTATTCTCTCGTGCACTTCACTTTTATTTCCCAATACCTGGAAGCTTTATTTTATTTGTGCCCTCCACTCTCACTTTATATTTAAAATATTTTGCCCTTTAAATGTAAAAGGCCCTTAAAGATTTATGGGGCACTTTATCTTCAACATTTTAAAATGTGAGGTCATTTAAATATCATGTCGGGCCCTTTAAGACTTTACCCGTGCCTTATTACTTCCTTGCCCATGCTTGTTATATTATTCACCCTTTTACATTTTCTTTATCTTTTAAATAGTGAAAATTTGACTATTTCACCAATGCCTTTTTTACCTTGCACTGGGCAAGTAAAATATTTCACCTGTATATATCTCTTTCAAATTCCCAGCACAAAGAAGTTTCCAACTTTTACCTCACCCAATCATGGATATATTTAATCCTCTTATTTGCACTTGCATTGAAATATTTGCCTTTTAAAATGAAACCTTTTCCCGTCTAACCAAGAAGTTTCTTAACTTTTTTTTACATTGATTTACAAAGATTTTATTGAGTGACATTTAAAAGTTTAGAAAACTTTAAATATTTACTGGGGTCCCACCACATTTACCCCATGCACCCCGTGGGCCTTTAGATGGTGTCACCTTCTTGTGCGAGGGGTCAGAGAGATTCTTCCATGTAGCCCCATTTTTTTGTTTTTCGTTGGTCTATGTTCATTGCACTAA
The DNA here is from genome assembly GCA_007115665.2 of Sequoiadendron giganteum. Classification (NCBI taxonomy): domain Eukaryota; kingdom Viridiplantae; phylum Streptophyta; class Pinopsida; order Cupressales; family Cupressaceae; genus Sequoiadendron; species Sequoiadendron giganteum. The sequence goes on from CM021106.1 coordinate 612,542,360, forward strand.
TTCCTTCTCTTTCTCGTGCTCCTTCTGCTTGGCAGTATCAAATTGACCCCTTAGCCATCAATTTTCTTGTTTGTCCTAGTTTTCTTGTTTTTGGTTCCATTTCAAATTCCTCTCGACACCTATGCAAAAGGACACACCAAAACATAACCATTTTAAAACCCTCATAGAACTCAATCAATCCAACAACAAGCTGAACACAAGGTTGTGTATACATTTCATAAAATAATGGTTCCATTAATGCTCTGTCAAATATTTGAGATATTGTATCTGTAAGGTAAACTACATAATCAATATGCACTTCTTTGACCCGCAAAAGAGTGTCTCAAAATATTGAGTTGCCAATGTATTAAGAATGGATTTTATTCTTGTTTGTTTGAATTCTTCCTTGTCAAAAAACTTTCCCACTTCATTGTGGTTATTTGCAGTTTCTTATTGAAGACTACATTTAGGACCCCCAAGGTGTTTCACTTCTTATCTAATTGACAATTCTTTGAATATCCCTATTTTACCGTAATGTATTTGGTGTGGATCCAAAGAAACATCACTTAACACCTACCTTGTTTCAAACTCACACTCATTATAATTCATTTTAAGCCCGGACCATAACTGTAAGACTAATTATGCATCCACATAATCAGAGAACTTTAACCATACTAGCATTATAAACGATTTGCCTTTTCAGTATCATGTAGTTGTTCAACCAAATTGGAAAGATTAATTGGTGCTGTGACTTTGTTCCATGGTGGCTGAAAATGAAACGCCACCTTCTTCATTTTTGTATTGGAAGAAATTTGTGACACTGAAAAATGAGAAACTTCAACTAGTCGTGTGACACATGTCAAGTCCTGACTATTTTTTTAAAAATTTTCAAACAAGTTTTACCCTGAACTGATCTCAAGGTTACTTTTGAATGCACTTGAGGTGAGAAAATGAACTAGGTTGTCATTAAAATTTTCTTTCTAGCACATTCACTTTGGTTAAAACTGGTCAAGTAAGCTCTGGAATCGCCCTTGAAAACCTGTCAAATGACTTCTTGAAGCTATGAAAATTTGTAGGTAGGTAGACATTTGACCCAAGAATGGAGAGAAATAAATGAATCAACAAAAAAGGTTTTGACGTGCAAGATATTCACCGTCAAATTTTCTCAATCAAACACTTCTCTAACTGCACCTGTTCAAAATCCAGTTATGGCTCAACAAATCACCACTTTGAAAAAATACCAAATCAAATCCCGAGGAGGTACCACTGGAAACACAAGCTCATTTGGGATCACTGAGTACGTTTGAAAGAAGGCTTTGCTTGAATCATAATTCTTCACTAGATATTAGGGGTCAAAGTTGACCACCTTGAAACACTACCAGAAATATAGATGTAAAAACTGAACAAACTACATTTGCTTTTGATCTCGAAAAAATAGCAAATCAGATCATGAGGCTCTGAAATCAGACAGGGGAGTATATGAATTTGGGGAGAATGTAGAGTAACAATCCATTTATCTTGACAATCATCCAGTTGTGAAATATCAGCTTGAACAGGTGGCCACTTTGTAGAATTCAAAGTTCTCAAACAACAAAACAACACTAGAACCCTCCAGTTTAGCTTTTGAAAACACTGTGAAAACTCATCATGAGGAGCTGAAAACTAACATGCAGGTTAATGTAAGCCACATGAGTGGGTCCACCAAGGGGTTTGGCTTGAAAATCAACTGGCTCTTAATTATGACCCTCCAAAGCAGGTCACTTAGGAAGATTTTTTAGGTGCACTCCTAAGAGTGCAGAGGCAAAATTTTCAATATGGGCACTTCAAATTTATGAAATTTGAAGGTGCCACCAATGGCTGCGATTGGGGATGTATGCCCTCTGCGGGTATAGAAAGAATCTAGATCTCTGGGGAGTAGACCAAATACTGAGCCCATTAGGTGCTCTCAAACTTCACCTCTATACAACCTCCTTTTTTAACTTCACTTGCTGATCCAAAGTCACCAAATGAAAAAGGGGAATCAATTCTTACCTTTGTTAAACACCAATCTATTAAAAGAGTTGATCTCCCTTAGCTCATGCTTGCCTCTGTCACACCACAACAATATGAGTGGCTTCATTTTTGCAAACACAAGTGTTAGGCTACCTTTGAACAAGTGGAAACTTGCTCTCTATTTGGCTTTATTGTCACATGGCAGCCAAATCACATAGACCATATCACTGCCACTCTCTTAATTTTTTTATTTTGTATCAAGCAACAACAGCTAAGAATAGTGATGAAGACCACATGGAGACAAGGTCTTATCACATTTCACCGAAGCCAATCTAAAAATATTACTGCAGTCTACTTGATTAAACATGTTGTCGTCTCCCAACAATCCATCAAATGCAACATTATCAATATATACACAATTATCATGCATCTGCAAGTCAGGCATACTCTTAAAATACTGACTATCATGTGGCAACAACTCATCATACTCATCATGTAAATTACTCTCAAGCTGAAAACAACACTCTTCAATGTTTTTCACATTGCCACACTTTGTGAAGACTTCCTCCAGTTGACAAAAATAGCACTCACATTCTGCCATATGGTTGGTACTATTAAGCTCATTCTGATTACTAGTTTTCATATCAAAGGTAAAACTATCACTAGAACTTACCAAAAAATCTTTCCCATCATGTAAACTTTCTCTGAGTGTATGTAAAGAGATACACTTATGCATTGGCACACTCTTTAATTGTCCTCCATCATGCTGATAGAAAGAATCATCAAGGATTTCTGACTTATCTTCATCTTCACTCACCTTGTTATCCTCTAAACATAATATATCAACATCTTCAACATCCTAGGCTTGCTCAAGAGTGAGCAATTATGGTTCAAAAAAATAATCTCATTTTACCTTGAAATCAGCATTCACTTCCACATGAAAAGACTCATGACTAGGGTCATCTAAAACAACAAATGAGCACTTGTCCAAATTTACATTAAATTTTTTAAGACTTGGCTCATTGGGTACACAAAAATCATGGTCGTCTATTGGTTCTAATTCATCAAAAAATATTTCTAAACTTGCATCAGTATCCATACTTTCATACTCATTATACAATGCATCGTTACAATCAAATCACTGCAATATTATCATGCTGATCAACTAGTTCATAACTGAAAGGAAGATCAAAAACACATGTGTCATACCTTGCATCGTGAAGACCATTATCATCACTATCAAAATCAATATGAGCAACACACAATAACTAAGGTTTATCAACATGTGTATATTTATGATATTCTATGGTCACCATATTTGAAATTTTTTCACTACTTAATAGACCATTGTTCTGATCCATTCTTTCAACCAATTCCTTTCCTAGACCTTCACTAGAATTGCATGCATTATCAAATTGCAAATAAAGATATATCATGGTGTCACCATCATCAAAATTTGAAAACTCAATGGACTGATCATAATCAAGATCTCCCCAATCATAAGAAATTGAATCAACAAAAACATTGTCAAAAGCATGGTAACAATCCATCATAGAGAAAAATTTGTCCACTTGCTCATTCTTGCTTAATTATGGGCTATCATGGCAGCAATCTACATCTTTTTGCATTTCATCACTAGATTTGGTGTCATCATTGAGTTTGTCATTTACATCCTCTTGAGTATAGACACAAACATCTTCACCATTATGAACATCAATGGTATACGGTGCATCACTCTTAACTTCTTCCTTCTCAGGTGTGCACTTGGTTGTGCTTAAGACTACAAACATTTGATCATTTACATTCACATAGTTGCTAGTTTCATCAACATGTTTACCCACAATTGAGAACAACAAACTTTGCAAATATTCATTCCTCACTTTCTCCATATTATCTAAAACTGTGTAAGCCATCTGCATATTTGATATTCTAAAATGTTTTAACAGTGCACTAGATCCTTCCTCAAAAGCTTCAAAGTACATATGAATACAATCTGGAGTACTAGGTTTGAAATTTTCAAGGACTAATGAAAGAGCTACAACAAATCTGCGACTGAAATCAATGCTTGACTCTTCATCTTTTATTTTAATCTACTTTAACCTTGAGACAAGGCTAGAAGGTTCTCTTGCAAATTCTTCTCTATAAAAATCCACTAGTTTATCCTAGTAGGAAAAGGATTTCTCAGGAAAACTTAACTATATTAGATATAGTATGGTTATCTTTTAATTGGGCTTGTAAAGACATCAGGTGCCTTTTGTCCATCTCTTTAATTTTCCTTTTAAACACAACTTTCCATTCCCGCCTTATCCAAGGCTTGTGCACACTTGGGTTCATGTACTTTGCAGTGTCAAATGTTTGAGGATTATCAGACTTCTAAAGACTCTTGACAAGTTGTATTAAGGTATCTAATGGTTTGGCTATTTCAGCTTGGTGATCCATAGATATTTGTGAATATGGGTTTAACTAATTGTGCATAATCATAACCATGAACAAAAGAAGGATAACTAGGATAAGTACTAATATGGCGGTAACCTGGGCTTGAAATATATGATAATGCAAATGGAAGGAAAACCATAGGATGCACAACTTCATTCTAACCATCCATAATAGAAAATCCATGAATACTTAGACAAGTACTTTAAATGAAACAACAATTGCATTCAATATGACAGATCCAACAAATGAAAGTATGCAAAGAACCATGTACCTTCACATCTCTAGGTGTTGTAACTTTGAATAGAAAATTTTCAAATCTCAATAACGAACACCAACCCTTCATGAGCATAAATTGTAAAATAGAGTCGCCACCTCTTCAATAAGAGGAAAACCTTTGAAGCAAGGATATCTTCATCAATGAAAATAAATTCTCTGAGTTCTTCCAGTAGAGTCACTTCAGTATTTTGAATGTGGGCTACTACACATCAATTTGCAGATCTAGGACTTCTTCAACATCTGAACCGGTCATTCATTATTTTGAATCTTTCCAAATGGATTTCAACAAATTTGCACTGAAGATACTAGGGTAGAATTAATTAAATAATTCATTTCTCCCCAATAGAGTCGTCAATTTGTTGGTGCTTTTTCCAGCTAATTTTTGAAACTCCCTAAAGGATTGCCAACCCTTATATTCAAGAATTACCAAGGTTTATGGCCAACCAACAGGTACAGATTTTCAGGCTCTTACCCCTGCTCTTTGGACTTTGTGGGACCAAGGAGGGTGTTCCTTATTGTGTTCATTTGATATTCAATATCTCAAGAACACTTCAACACACAGATCTGTTCCTACTAGGTGTAATTAGATATTAATCATTGAAGGCTTGGAAAACCTTTGAGAAAATAACCACCTAATGCTAGGAATTGAATGATACTTTAAGCACATACATCATAATTGGAAGATTTAATGATCTATAATTTTTATTCTCATTTTGAATCCCTAATCTGGAGTATTATCTACTCAATTGTTTCATTATTGTCCACAAATGGACCAGTGCTTCATCAATTGGGTAAATGGAGTCAAACATGCAGCAACCAGTAATATATCAGCTACTAAATTTAGAAAGTCTGTGGGATATTATCATAATTCTTTGCAATATGAGAACTCGCTATTCCTGAAACACAACTTCTTATCAAATCCTATGCAACTCTTCACAAATCTGTGACTCCCTTCAAGCATTTAATTAACTCCTTGAGTTAAAGAAAAATTGAGCCATACATTCAATTGAACCATTGAAGATAAACAAAAAGACCCTTGATATTTTCATTTATAATTTACAAAAGAAGATACAGAGGAGAGTAATGCTTCAGAACTAAGATTTGTTTTGATATCAGTAATTTCTATAAAACTAATTTAAGACTATTACATATATACCCCTAACCAAGACAACATGATGATCTATTCATTGACACCCTTTACAGTATGATTCAAACTTCAGTTTGAACCTCTACCCCAAACCATCGGAGACTCAAATTTTGAACCCCTTCAAATGAGAAATAAACATAAGATAAAGGATAAGAAGCAACCCTAAAATAAACATGTAGAAGACACCTGACAACTTCATCCTCCATTTATCAACAACAAGGAATGGAAAAGCCTCTCTCTTCTCTCTTCCTTTGCAATAAAACCACCTTGTTCTGAAGACCCATATACAATAGAAAAACCATCCTCGTGAAAAACTTCCTCTGAATTTACCCATTTTCAACTGAAAAAATCCACTTCTTGCTGCAAATATTTCATTTGCCCCTCTGTAAAGCTCTTTTTCTCTTGCTACACATTATTCTCCCGTGCACTTCACTTTTATTTCCCAATACCTGGAAGCTTTATTTTATTTTCCCAATTCTTTTATTTGTGCCCTCCACTCTCACTTTATATTTAAAATATTTTTCCCTTTAAATTTGAAAGGCCCTTAAATATTTATGGGGCACTTTATCTTCAACATTTTAAAATGTGAGGGCATTTAAATATAATGTTAGGCCCTTTAAGACTTTACCCGTTCCTTATTACTTCCTTGCCCGTGCTTTTTTTTGATTAGATAAGCAACATTTACAGGGTGTTGTACCCTTCACAAGGAGCCCAAAGGGCCAAAAAGAAGCTAGTTCAAAACAAAATGTGAACTAGGAGAAAGACCAACAAAAACAACTGATCGGCAGCTGTAACAACAAACAAAGATTAGACAACCGCAAAACTAGAGGGGAATAATCTAACTCCCTAAACCTGAGGTCGTGAAGTAGCAATGGATCTGGGGAGTCCCTTCTTCTTCCTCAGCGCAATCGACCAAGAAGACTCAGAATCGAAATCCACCGAGCGGGGTGAGGGGAGAAGATCCACAATATCCACGACGAGCGAGGAGCCAACATGTAGCGAGGGAGACAGTAGCGAAGAAGAGGAGACATGAGCGATCAAAACACCAACAGAGTCATTTAATGAGGGACAATTAGGCATCGACAGAACATCGACAACAACCAGAGGTTTCGTAGAAGGAATAGCCGGAAGAGGAGCCTGGAAGGGCTTTGAAACCAGAGGAGGAAAATGAGGGTTACCCTCCTCAGAATAATCATCCGAAGAGGGAGAACCAACCGTGAGGTGGTCTGGAGAGAATTCTTCCACCAAGTAGCAGTACTCTTGCGACGAGCAAGAGGGCAACCAAAGGCCAAATGACCAGTGGAAAAACACCTCCTGCACCAAAAAGGGAGGCCCTCATAGTCCAGTAGTTATGACCAAGGTCTGTCCACCACCATTAAAACCATATCACCATGAAGAGGTTTGGAGATGTCCAAATTAACTAAAATACGAGCCACCATAGTATGCCCAAGATCCCGAGAGGTAGAGTCCACCTTCATAAAGTGTCCAATGGAGTTGCCAATAGCTTCAAAATAAGAATTCTCCCAAAATTGAAGAGCGAGACTCGACAGATAGACCCATGCTCCGTGCGTGTTACATTATTCACCCTTTTACATTTTCTTTATCTTTTAAATAGTGAAAAAATGACTATTTCACCGATGCCCCTTTTACCTTGAACTGGGCAAGTAAAATATTTCACCTATATATCTCTTTTAAATTCCCAGCACAAAAAAGTTTCCAAATTTTACCTCACCCAATCATGGAAACATTTAATCCTCTTTTTACACTTGCATTGAAATATTTTCCTTTTAAAATGAAACCTTTTCACGTCGAACCAAGAAGTTTCTTAAAAAAATTTTACATTGATTTGAAAAGATTTTATCTAGTGACATTTTAAAGTTTAGAAAACTTTAAATATTTACTGGGGGCCCCACCACAATTACCCCGCGCACCTCGTGGGCCTTTGGCTGGCGTCACCTTCTTGTGCATGAGGTTAGCAGGATTCTTCCACGTAGCCCTATTTTTTGTTTGCCGTTGATCTCTATTCATTGCCCTAATTTCTTCATTGGCTTGTGCTCCTTCTGCTTGGCAATGGCAGCTCCTCCATTCCTGAAATAGTGTTGATACATTTTACAGTAGTCATAAACCACCCTTATGCAAATAACTCATTCTGGAGTATCACATTGACCCTTTAGCCATCGATTTGCTTGATTGCCTAGTTTTCTTTTTTTTGGGTCCCTTTCAAATTCCTCTTGACCTATGCAAAAGGACACGCCAAAACATAACCATTTCAAAATCCTCATAAAACTCAGGTAATCTAATAGCAAGTTGAACACAAGGTTGTGCATGCATTTCATAAAATAATGGTTCCATTAATGCTCTGTCAAATATTTGAGATATTGTATCTATAAGGCAAACTGCAGAATCAATATGCACTTCTTTGACCCGCAAAAGAGTGTCTCAAAATATTGAGCTGCCTATGTATTAAGAATGGATTTTATTCTTCTTTGTTTGAATTCTTCCTTGTCAAAAAACTTGCCCACTTCATAGTGGCTATCTACACTTTCTCATTGAAGACTACATTTAGGACCCCCAAGGTGTTTCACTTCTTATCTAATTGATAATTCTACCAATATCCTTGTTTTACCATAATAACTTTGGTGTGGATCCAAAGAAACATCACTTAACACCCACCTTGTTTCAAATTCACACTTATTCTGATTCATTTTAAGCTTGAACCATAATTGCAAGACTAATTATGCATCCACATAATTAGGGAACTTTAACCATACTAGCATTATAAAAGATTTGCCTTTTCAGTATCGTAGTTGTTCAAACAACTTGGCAAGATTAACTATTTTGTGACTTGGTTCCATGGTGGCTGAAAATGAAATTTCACCTTCTTCATTTTTGTATTGGAAGAAACTTGTGACACTGAAAAATGTGAAACTTCAACTAGTTGTGTGACACATGTCGGTCGTGACTACAAATATTTTTGTTTTCAAACAAGTTTTACCCTGAACTCATCTCGAGGTTACTTCTGAATGCACTTGAGGTGAGAAAATGAATTGGGTTGTCATTAAAATTTTCTTTTTAGAACATTTGCACTTTGGTCAAAATTGGTCAATTAAGCTCTAGAATCACCCTTGAACACCAATCAAACGACTTCTTGAAGCTGTGAAAATTTGTACGTAGGTAGAAATTTGACCTGAGAATGGAGTGCAACAAACGGCTTAGAAAAATAGGTTTTGAGGTGCAAGATATTCACCATCAAAGTTGCTCAGTCAAACAATTCTGCAATTGCACCTGTTCAAAATCCAGTTATGGCTCAGCAAGTCACCACTTCAAAAAAATACCAAATCAAATCTTGGGGAGCTGCCACTAGAAACACAAGCACATTTGGGATCATTGAGTATGTGGGCAAGAGGGATTTGATTTAATCCTCATTCTTCACGAGATATTACGGGTCAAAGTTGACCACCTTCAAATACTGTTAGAAATACAAATGTAAAAACTGAACAAACTACATTTGCTTTTGATCTAAAAAAATAGCAAATCAGATCACGAGGCTCTAAAATCAGACAGGGGAGTATATGAATGCAGGGAGAATGCAGAGTAACAATCCATTTGTCTTGATAGTCATCTATTTGTGAAATATCATCTTGAACAAAAGGCCACTTCACAGAACTAAAAGTTCTCAAACAACAAAACAACACTAGAACCCTCCAACTTAGCTTTTCAAGACACTGTCAAAACTCATCATGATAAGCTAAAAATTGACATGCACTTTCACGTATGTTATATGAGTGGGTCCACCAAGGGGTTTGGCTTGAAAATAAACTGGCTCCAAATTATGACCTTCCAAAGTACGTCACTTAAACATATTTTTTAGGTGCACTTCTGAGAGTGCAAAGGCAAAATTTTGAATATGGGCACTTCAAATTTGAAAAATTTGAAGGTGCCACCAAGTATTTCCAAGTAGCCCTTTCCTCAAGGAATATTAAATTCCTTTTATCCTTACCATGCACATTAAAAAGGAAATTTTAATTCCTTTAGTCAAGCATCTTGTCTCATGCAAAGTGTCATCATCTTGTGGGTTGGGATGCCTTAAGGCATCTCAACCCTTGATCTCCACTCCTCTTTCAATCTCCATGGTTCATTCCCTTCTCCCTTGGCTAAATGACTAACACAGTCATTTTTTGCATTCTAACACTTCATTCATCCAACTTCATGCTCTCAAGCTCTCTCACAATATTGATAACCAATCTTGTATCCACTATCATCTACATCCATATGCTACTGAAATCATCATAAAGCATACACATCAAGCTATCAAAGTGGGAAAAGAACTCCATCAAGCTCAAATAAGGTAATATTTTGGTATTTTCTTTGCATGTTTGAGTTTCAACTTTAAGCCCTTATATGAGTGTTTTGTACTTAGTTTTTGTCTTTTGCATGTTTTTCCTTGCATTTTAGAGTAGAAAAAACACCTTCACACATTTCTAGCATGCCTAGTGGGACCCACATCATGGGTCTCTTGAGATTTTTTTTGTTTCCATTTTTATAGGTTCAAATTTTGGCTATAGGGGTGAATGCGCTACATGGGTGTATGCACTTGACACATGGTCGTCTTTGTGGTTCTAGATAGGAAAATATGCAACTCTAAGCTGCCACTTACTTTAGAGGCAGACTTGCTACCAGACAGGTGGATGTGCTCCATGTGTATATGTGCTTGACACAGAGGAGTATCCACCTTCCCAAGTACATGATTCTGCAACTTCAAACCTCCATTGACTTCAAAGATGAACCTGCTACCAAATAGCCGTATATGCGAACCTTACAAAGGTGAACCTGCTACCAGACAAATGAATATGCTACATGGGTGTATGCACTTGACATAGAATTGTATCCACCTAGTTGTAGAGGTTAACTCATGAGCTACAGGGGTGACTGCACACAAGCCTAAATCAAGACTTCCATAGAGGCATATCTGCCCAATCTCAAGAGGTGATTCTATTGATAGGAGAATGCACAATCTATTGAGGTGAATACAATAGCCTCCTAAAGAGGTGAATCTGCAACCTACATAGGTGAACCTGGTAGATACAAAAGCGAATGTGAAACTTACATAGGCGAACCTGTAACATACAAAGGAGAATACACTACAATCCTACATAGATGTATCCACAAAATTTAGAGGTGATCCTGCTAGTGCTATAGAGGCATATCTACAACTTATAGGGGTAAATCAACGTGGTCTACAAAGGCATATACATGATTTGTTCTTGGGTGAATCTGCTCTGTACATCAACAAACACAAAAAGTATAAAAACATTAATTTTCGATAAAATTTGTGTATCACCTTATGCACACCCCTTTCATTAGGTTATGTGTTCCAAGCCCCTCAGACTAACATTCATCTATTTTTCATCATTTTATTTGACATCTAATCATCTTTTTGTGCAGCTTACTATCGTTTGTCCAAGACCGATGGATAAAACTACTAATTTTATTTTTTTACAGGACATATCTATATTTTCTCAAAATAATATCTATCGTATTTGAACCACTTAAATAAAAACATTAGACCTAATAAACTCTAAACATATCAATTGCACATTACTCTTAGAATCACAACCTAAAAAAAAGAAAAAAGGAAAAGAAAAACCTAAAAACACAATACTTGCTATTGCTCGATCACATTTGCAACAACATTTTCTACATTCCACAAGCTAAAATAAAAATGTTATACCTCCATTCATAACTCTACCCAAATATAGCAGGCATCCCTCAAGAATACAACTCATACCATTACCAGTATACCCAATAGAGGCAAAGTTACCCGAAACAACATGGATGCTTCTTGCCATCTTTGTAATTCCTCATATACAAGCTTTTGCACTCTGGCGTGCCCTAGAAAATACAAGGATTTTCCATTGTTGAAAAGTAATAATGAACTCTATCACCCAGGAAAATACAAGGGGGTTTCACCATAGCCCAATAGTGATTGGCTTCTCCTACAAACAATATGGAATGAAAAAGAATGCAATTTGATCCTGATATTTTTTTCAGATGAAATGGGGTACCTATATATGTGTAGAATTTTTTCTTTTAAACAACCATTTAATTTGAAGCTTTGGCGCAACCATTTTCCTCATGGGTCCATTTAAAGTTTTCCTTAAACGTAAAACTAAAATAACCGTGCTATGTTTCCAAATAGCGTGGCCCAAGTTTCTGTCATATTTTATTTTCTTTCCAATTAAACAAAACTTGCATTTATGAGGTTTATAGCCAGGTTGCATTTCATACTGAGTGGAAGAAGTTAAATTTCAGTTTAATTAGCTAGCCAGGAAGATCTTGGCAACATCTACTTAGCCAACAGAAAGCACATTTGACTATATTTATTAATTAATTGAAAATAAAAAATACATTGCATTCTAATTTTGATGAGTTAATAAATACTTACAAATGTGCAGTCTGATGGCACAAACAATACATTAGAGAGCTTCAGAGTGAATGGAATGCATTTAATACAATATCAGAATGCACATTTAGAATATTTATTAATTGGTTGAAAATAAAAATACATTGATCAATTAATTAATAAATAAGGTTTCAAGTCAATTTAAACAATTATAATCAATTAAAGATATAAAAATTTCAGTGTACACTTATAATTTAGTAAATTTTTGAATTAGTTTATGCAAACATATTTTCTAATTAGAATATCAAATCGCATTCCATTATTCATCATGAGAATAAAATAATTAGAGAGGAGAATTGAATACTAAATTTATGAATATTAATAATTTTTTTATTTACAAGAATGCTAATGAAGAAATTGAGTAATTTTTGAGTCAACGTTATGGATTGTACTCAACAATCCATTATCAAAAAGAGGGAGAGTAAAGAGAAGGATTGCAGATCTAGAGTGAGGAGTATGGACAAAGAGAGAAATAAATAATTAGTGTAATACCCCTTCGTTTTGCTTCTTGTTCAAGTTGCTTTATGCTATGTTTGGTTGCAATTACTTTGATACTGGATACATTTTGTTATAATGTTTTGATTGCTACTATTGAGCAACAACATTATTGTGGGATGTAGTTATCTGATTATTGTTTCACATGTATTAGGGATTAATGATGTTGTAGAGTTAACATGAGATGTTATTATGAGATTATTGGAATTATGATGGAAGTGTCAGTTTCGATGAGTGTATTGGTGAAGAGAACGGTTTCGCATCACTCGCTTGCGAGCGCCCTGCGAATCCGTAATTTTTTCTTCACGGTGTGTATTATATGCTGGATATATTGTATGATGTTGTTTACTTGGTTGCAGGATTGCAGGTACATGACATCGACTCCACCTGGTTTCACAGGTTTGAGCGTGTCGATCCAACGGTTAAGTTGAGCAGGATAGTAGCTAGGTAACATGTGTCAAGTTTACACCTAGCCTTAGTGTGTGGTTTGTGTGTCAGTCATTATCTTGCTTTGATGTTATTTAATTCAAGAATTCTTGATTTGGAAATAGATATTTAGAATAATTGCATTTAAATCATGTTGATGGTTATTTAATTTAAATAATGCAATGTGGATAAAAGTTTATATTTAAATTAATTAATTATATTTAAATTATTTAATTAATTAAATTTAATCCAAGGGGGTTGAGTTTAGTTATTAAATAATTTAATTAATTAATTAAACGTGATGCAAGAGAATAAAAGGAAATAAAAGAATTATAATTAATTTTGGAATTTAATTCCAACGTGTGGGAATTAAAGTAGAAATTGTAATTAAATGTTTATTTGATAAATTGGTTGCAACTTTAGAAATTAATTTATTATTTGAAATTGAAAGTGAAATTGAAATTGAAATTGAAAAATTTAATTTGCATGTAATGTGAATTAGGGTTGTAAATATTGAAATTGAAATTGAAATTGAAATATCTAATTTGCATGCAATGTGAATTAGGGTTGTATTAGGTATTTTTGATTTATAAAGAATACATATTTTAATTTTAGGGCAGAAAAAAATTTTAGAAGGAAAAAATATATATTTTTACAGCAGGGAAGAAATTTTGGAAAATTTGCATAAGAGTTTGAAGAAAGTTTGATTGTAGAATTGATTGAAGGAAAGATTGTTTGCATTTGTTGGATTTTGGATTGGATTCATTGGAGGATTGAAGAAAATTCAAGAAATCTTTGGAGGAGGCTTGCATCAGAAATTCATCTCTTCCTGTAGCTTCTTGTATCAGGTTTTACTCTTTGTGTTTTATTGTTCTTGATTGTTTTCTTTAAAATAATAATGATTAAAGATTTGTTTGTTAAATCTGTTTTAGAAAATAAATTTGATATTAGAAGAAAGGAATAAATAAATTTACAGCCTTTGCTTGTGAAAATTCTTGAGTGAAAATTGTGAAAACCTTAGTTGAATTTAAATTATTTGGGGAAATAAATTTTGTTGTTATTGGAAATCAAACATAGAGATTGAACAATGCATTTAGAATGTTTTCAGAAAATGAAACTTTCTATTTATTATTAAAAAAACGGATTTTAAAGTCTGCAGTATAGCTATGTTTTTATGGTAAAATGGTCTGGTTGCGTCGCCTATAACTTCACTTTCACATACTGGGTTTTCAAAAAATTTAAAGGGTTTTTGAATTTTGAAATTTTCTTACTTTTGTCCAAAAATCTCAAATACCCAGATTGTAGTTTTTGAGTTATGCTTGAAACATGAGACTGTTGTTAAATTATTTTCCCATGGCTGCTTTGAAAATAAAATAATAATAAATTGATATTTATAAATATTAATATTTTATGTATTGTTATTATAATATTAAAATATTATTTAATAATATTTTATATTATAATTTATAATATTAAAGTATTATATTTATTTATATTATTTTTAAATTAAAATTTGTATATTAGATTAGTGGAATTAAAATTATAAACATATGGGAAATTATTGTTATTTTAAAATGGCTTGTTAAAGTTTAATTGAAAGAGATAAATATTTGATTTAAAGAATGCAATATATTATTGAATAGAGATTTAAAATTGGATTGATTAGTGTATATGGAAAATGGATAGAGAAACAATATGTTATTATATTAGAGTGATTGAATGTGTTAAATAGAAAATTGAATGAGATGTAAGATTTGGTTAGGAAATAGAAAGAATTTGCTTGCATGGATTTGTGTCGATTTAAAAGTAAATTAAGAAGTTGTTTTATTGATGAGGCAATCAATTATGTTATTTATTAATTTCTATTTAGATTAATTGAATCATTTTGATTGGATTATGAAAGAGATATGGATTTAGTATATCCAAAAGTAGTATCTTCCTCATGCTTATCTTAAAGGATTTAATTCTTTGTATTCAGTAAAGGGAAGTAAGTTTAATTGTTTTAGATTTCCAATAATGAAAAGGGAAATAGGGGTTATGATTATTTTAGATGATCTAGTTATCATGTCTTTGACTTTGTCAACACTACCTATTGAATGAGTATGGATTTAGGAAATCCAAATATTAGATTTGATTGATGACTTGAATGCTTTTGTTGCTATGTCGTCAAGTTGCATTGTTGGTTTTGGGATTTAGTGTTAGTCCTAAATTATAAGTCTTCCAGAAGAACTTAGAGGATAAGGGTTGTTGAATCTTTATGCCATCTAGTTGTTTTCCCTTGGGTAGTGCATGGCGTCTTCTCAGTTTTACCCGATTTTCATGAACGAGGATGTTTGCACCTCCTTGGGTTAGGAGCGGATTATGGGATCCGTGTCTCCTTGTATGGAGTGACCTTGTTATGTGGTTTCATCTTGTTGCCTCCTATGAAAGGAGTGGACTATGTGTTTGTTGCCTCCAAGATGTTTGGAGTGAATTCTATTATTTGTATCCTCCTTGTGTTGGAGTGGATTATGATGCCTAGTTGGTATGCACTTGTGGTTCCTTTGGTGGATTGTTTGGGTGTGTGTTGTCGAATAGAAGAGTGGCTTCTGTTAGGCGCCAGAGCCCAAAGAGGTAAACTGGATAACCTTCAGGAGTGATTTAAACAAGTGATAATTAAAATAATGTACTTAGAAGATTAGGACTAACTTCTCACTAATCAAGATAATTTTACCTCACTTATAGACACAAGGGCTTGTTTAGACTTGGGATGAGTGGGAAGGCTTGGAATGGCAAGATCAACTATCTTGTTCTTGCGAGAGGTAGTTGATTCTGCATGAGTGAGTATGAGTGCCGGGATTCGGTTGAGGCCACCAGGATTACTTGTGCTGGAGCCTATGAAGAATGCCCATAGGAGATCTCATGACAAACCTTGCGATGACACTCTATCTATGACAACTGTTGTTAATTATTTTGTGTATGGTTATTTGAACATACTTGATCTACTTTATGTCTGGAAGCAATGTGACCTATGTCAGTGATGTTGGAGTTGTACTTGTATTGTACTTGATTTGTACTTGTATTGTACTTGAGTTGTACTTGATTCGTACTTGTATGGTGAATGAGTTGTACTTGTTAATTCATTTGGTGGGTTATAACAGTATGAGTCAGTTTGAGTCTGTTTTTGGTTAGAGGTAGTAGAATCTTTGTCCATGTTACTTTGTTACTATCTCCTAGCATGGGGGGTGGGCCTTCGGGTACCACATTGGTAGGGTGGAACATGCACCAAAATCGTTGGGTCCCCATCAATCTTCAGTACTTGGTGGCGAGACATCCAGATGGATAGCTCGCGGTTCTTGTTGTAATTTCTTGCATTGTAATATTTTAACTTGTATAAGTTATTTTACCCCTCTTATGTTTATGAGGTGGAATTATGTAATTGTAATCTTATGTACTATTGCCTCATTCTAGGAATGAGTGATGTAACTATTGGTTTAAGATAATGTTTATGAGATTGTATCTTGGTTGATTATCTTATTATGTTATGTGGTATTCTTATGATGTATGATGTTTATTTCACAAAGTTCATAAGGCTATGGTTATATGTAATATGTATATGTGGGTTTAAGTAATCCTAACCTTGTAGCCTTAGAGGTTGTTGTTAATTAGTAAGTGAATGTGTAGGTTAAATGCACTTTATAAAAAAAAAATTGGTTCGCTTATGATGTTAATTGCAACTTCTTTTAAGATTACTTGGCGGGGCATTACAATTAGATAGAAGAAGAATTGGTAGAAAATAAAAACTATGGAATAAAATATTAAATTTTTTTCTAAAGTTTAAGTTAAAAATAATATAACTAAAGAATAAGCACAAAAAAAATTAGATAGGATAAACAAAATCTAAGAGTTTGTGGATAAAATAAATTATTATATGAAAATATATAAAAGGGAGGATGTAAATTAATACGTAAATGCAAATAAACGGAAGAGTAGACATAAAGAAAAACAGGAAAGTATTAGCCAGAAATTCAAATCCATTCATGGGAACTTTCCTTGATAAATTCAAACTCATTGATACATTATAAATTTTTCTTTCCAAGCATAAAGAAAGGAAACTAGTTAAGAATTTTTTTAACACACTCATGAACATATTCATGGAACGAATAATTTCATATCTCTAACCCACAACAATGAAATGAAAATTAAAGTAGTGGAGACAAACTTTGACAACACATTGAAGGCTCTTGCAAAATCTATACATGTGCCATGTGAAGTGCACATGGTCTTCAAAGACCTTCCAAAATCATAAACACACCTTTAACTAATACATGAAAATATCTAATATGAATGGCCAACTAGGGCTTTCTAGAATCCTTTAGATTGTTTTGAACATATTTACTATTATCAAGAGGGAGGGAGATAGAGAGAGATAGGACTCTCTATAGTAGTACTATGATATTTTCTAACAACCTAACTTCCTTTCTTGTAATATTTGTTAGGGTGGTTTTATATCAATGAATGAGAAAATGAGCTAAAAGATTATGATCTAAGGTACATAAAATCCATGAATAATGTCTTGAAATACTTCATTACTAAGATGAAGACCTTATCATTGAAACAAAAAAATTAGTTAGTTTATAACTGCACACTCAATAAAATAAGATAAGGATAATCATATATGTTATTCATGAAAATATTTGTATTTAATGACAAGGTTATCTTAGTGATATTATATGTATTTTGGGATTATATCCTCTATATGTGTGGTATGGTATTTTTAAGTGATGTTGAATTATCATGAAAAGACTCTTAGGTTATATGGGACAAGCCAATTGGTGATTACTATCATATAAAAGACAAATGGTAGATTTTTACATGAAATGATCTTAATCTTGATAATAGCATT
This sequence comes from Sequoiadendron giganteum, assembly GCA_007115665.2. Taxonomy (NCBI): domain Eukaryota; kingdom Viridiplantae; phylum Streptophyta; class Pinopsida; order Cupressales; family Cupressaceae; genus Sequoiadendron; species Sequoiadendron giganteum. The sequence goes on from CM021106.1 coordinate 612,560,459, forward strand.
TATGACACTCCTACCCTTGATGAGATAGTCCTCTTAGTTTTTGTGCTTGAATTTAATTGATGCCTAACAACAAGTTGGAAACCTTCATAATTCAGTACCTGAAGAAATAAAGTATGCATCTACAACCTATTGGAAACCATTGTAAATCTATCTCTATACATGGTTGAAGAGGTATGCATCTACAACCTATTTTATCTTAATTTCCTAAAATGTTAGGACACATTTACCAAGATTTCCATGTAGAAATAAAGGATTTTCACAAGTATGATGCTTCCTTAACATTGAGATTCAAAATTGGGTTGTAAATCATTACAATTAGTTAAGCATAAGGTTTAAATCTAAAAAAAGAAGATGCACCAAAAATATTTCCATATTCCAACACTAATTACATAGTAGAAGTCTACTTTTCTCTTTGCAACAATAATAGGTGGACTTTGCTATCATACATGACATGTGTCGAACCTTCTAATAGGTATTAGACACCAAAAAATTTCCTCATATATCTGTAATAAGGTCAATGGATCCTACTTGACATCTATAGCTCTATCATGATAGCAAGGTGAGGATTTTCAACACATACCAAACTATCAATTTTAGCTCCGAAAGTGTTGATAAAATATAAAGTAATTAATTTAAATTTAAATTATTGACACTAGATGTTTTTGAAAAGTTAAGCAACATTTTCAGGGTGTCGTACCCTTCACAAGGGGCCCTAGGGGCCAAAAAGAAAAAACATAGTTCAAAACAAACTTTGAACTATAGAACAACCAGAAACAGTTGTCAGACAGTTGTAGAAACCAAAGAAATTAAATAGCCCCAGACACAGAGGGTTCCAAGTTGGCTCCACAAGCCCGAGTCCGAGAAGTCGACACAAATTTCTTCTTCCAGAGAACGACCGACCAAGGAGGCTCGGAAGCAGGAAACGAAGATAACGGAGAGAGTTGACACTAGATGTTATTTTGAGATATAATAAAGGGTTTCAATACTTCAAGGAGGATTTGTAAAGGTTGTAGATACTCCAAAATAAATTCCAAGCTATTTCCAAGACTATTTAATGGTTTCGTGAGAGTTTTAAGGGGTTGATCTCATGGTGAACATTTAGATACTTTTCTAATGTATGAATGATAACAAGATAACATAAAATTTCCATGATTACATTATCGACACTCAAATTCGATAATTTCAACAATCTTTGTCATGATTTGTAAGATCAAGTAGCATATTACATTTCTATGGAGATTTAATCATATATATATTTATTTATTTATTTAATTTGTTATAGATCATAAAAGCTTACCTTGACTAATTTTAGAAGCATCCTCAAATTGAGGATGAAGAGAGTACACAGTATAAATGTTAATTTTTTTAAAATTAGTAAAGAGATTGATAGTTTCATACAAGTTACTTTAAATTTGAACAATTGGAGAATTCAACTTGAAGTTTTTGGATTAAATGTATACAATTGCAGACAACTAAATATGAAGAAATTCAAACCCATTCTTGGGAACTTTCCTTGAAAAATTCAAACCCATTGATACATTACAAAGCTTTCTTTCCAAGCATAAAAAAAGGAAACTATTTAAGAATTTTTTCAACACACTCATGGAAAAAATCATTTCATATCTCTAACCCACAATAATGAAATTCAAATTCAAGTAGTGGAGACAAACTTTGACAACACATTGAAGGCTCTTACAAAATCTATGCATGTGCCATGTGAAGAGCACATGGTCTTCAAATACCCTCCAAAATCATAAATACATCTTTAACAAATACATGAAAATATCTAATATGAATGGCCAACTAGGGATTTCTAGAAGCCTTTAGATTATTTTGAACATATCTGCTATTATCAATGAGTCAAAATTTATATTCAAATGAAAGAAAAGTAAGTTTATGATATTATGCTAGTTTAATATTCATACAAATCCAATTGTGCATTTCTTAAATTGAAATTAACCATTTATCCTTATCACATTAATATTTATTATTCATTGTTGATTCACTTTTATAATCATTTCCACATTAACATTTGATATCCTTTGGATATTTACCTCTAATTTTGACTTTGGGTATAATTGCAATAATTAAACTAGCATGTTTTGAATGGTTATCAAACATGTCTATAATTTAAACTACCGAATGTTCTATGTTGTGTGGAGATTTTCTAATCAAATTATGATTTTTTTTGTCTTTTAGATGGATGTCAATTGGTCTCGAATCATGGATGAATTTGTTCAACACTCCCCTAACAGACAGTTCTCGTACACAAACCTTTCATGGGAGACATATGTCCTTAAAGGCTCATAGTTTTTTTTAGCTTGTATTGAAATTGATAGATTGAATGAATTTTTTGAGGGAGAAAGCTCAAGGGACTCCTATCCAACCTTCTTTAGTAAATCATATAAAGAAACACTCTCCTCATTCTAATAAAAAAACCAGGATTAATAGATTTTTGGAGTACAACATGTAAGAATAATATGTTAAAACTACATATGTTCATCATCACAATTGTGAAGTGCAAGATTTTTTATATTCATTGGTTAAGAAAATTTATTAATAGTTTGAAGATTCTTTATGATTTTCATAGGTATTGGTGTGCGTATGGACCAAATGAATTCAGGGAAAAAGATGCGACACCTTTTGATCTTTCTTCAGTGCTTAATTTAGGGAAGGGTAGTAGACCTGACTGTAAACATACATAATATGGCTGCACTTGTCATTTTAGCACATACATCATGGTTTGTAAGCCATACCATATGTTGATATGGTACCACTAGGCTCAACATGTGGACAAGGAAGGCATACCTTGTCATGGTCAAATGAATAATGAGTTTTCTGGGAACAAGGTCCTTTTTTGTGTCATATATTATTAAACAATTGCATCAATGGGTGGAGTCATTGTTATTGCTTGGCATGCCCATAGATGCAATCCATAAAAAACATAAACAAATGGTGCATGAGAAGATGACCATGTTTGAGGTTCAATCTTCTAGGGATGATTTTTTGACAATGGATGATATTACGAATATTGATCGTAAAATTAAAACATCAAGCTACATGTTTGATAGTAATGATTCTCTTTCAGTAGAACAATGGATTTGGCAAACCCTAACAAGTGGTTTGCATATAAAGAGTATAGCACCACTGTTGTTGATGGAGATGGACAAATCACATTTGTTTTGGGAATTCAATTGCCAGAGCAACTTGATTGGATGCTTCAACATGACCACAACAACATATTGGCTATGGATCTACATTTGGTACACATGCTATGAAGGTATGTTTTGTGTTTTTTGATAGATTTGAATTGGAAATATTTACACTCAAATAAAATATAGTATTGATACATTGTACCCTATATCATGATAGTTTCAATTGTATACAATACTTACATTCGACACAAAACATATGGGGTTAGTTGTGGCACGGGTCATTATGTTCAAGTCTTGTGCATATGGTACTTCATATTGGATGTGCATTCTTCTCCAACGGGTTCACTTGAAGAATATTGATTGGAGACTAAATGCATTCATGGTGGATGATGTGGGTGTTGAGATCAAATCTATCAAGTGTTTCAATTTTTTTTATTAAAACCTTGTATTTTTTATAAATATTTCAATACATTCCATGGAAGAATATTAAATAATGATTTAAATTATTCATGATGCAGAGAATTTTTTCAGTGTGAGGTATGTATCTATGCTCTTGGCATGTTAGATGTGCATGGTTGAAGAACTTGATTGCAAAGGTAAAAAATAATGCAATTAAGTGAGAGATGTTTGATAGACTTGGATATATCATGCATCGTTTAATAGATGAAGATTCTACGATGAATTAGGTTCACATATTTATTGAATATTTTAAAGATACACAACCCTCATTTATTGAATATTTTAAGGGGCGGTGGTCTAATAGATTGAGTATGTGGGCTAGATGTTGCCATACACTAAAGCATGTAGGGTAAGAGACAAATGGTGTAATAGAGTCCTACCACTCACATCTAAAGAGATAATTCTTGAAAATTGTTGAGTGTGTTACAAATCTTCGTGTTGATTGTTTGGTATACCAACTAACAAGGGTGCTAGCAAGAAGTTGAGTCCACTTTTTGGGTATTTAGTGGAAGTGTTTTCCCCGATTTTCAAAATTTGACACATTTGACCTTAAAATTTGAAGCACTTAGAGATGAAATCTTGAAAAATTCACTCATCATGTAAAATGGAGTACTTGGAGTCTAGTTTCCAAATATATACTTTATTTCAATACCTAGATGATACAAATTAATTTTCAATAGAAATTTCTAAAAACCATTGTTTAAAAGTCATTTTTTTACCATACATGCACTTGTACGCCATCCATATTTTGACCTAAATAATCATATTTTTCTAAATCTTTTTGGGAAAAAATTTGTAACTTGCTAAAACACGCTTTCCATATTTTTGAGTAATTTTTTGTTGACTTTTTTTTGTTAATTTTTTATTGGCCATTTTTGGTGTTTTGAAAAATCACCGTGTACATCACACATAATATGACCTAAACTTATCATTTTTTTATTTTTTTTTAAATTGAAAAGAATTTTTTGAAGTATGCTTTCGTGCAATCCATTTGTCAAAAAAATATGTTAATAAAAAGTTATTAAAATACTAAAAAACCTTGATAATTAAAGTTTATGGACCCGTTTCATCATAAATTAATTGAAAAAAAAAAATCCAATTGTAAAAAAGTTATATATTTGGAATCTATACTATCTCATCTATAATGAGTTTTAATTTCGTCAAAAAATTCTGCAAAAAAGGTCTTTAGACATATGCCCAAAGTCGTTATTTTCTTGTGAAATTTCCAAGACCTTCAACTTGTAGGTCAAACTACGTTGAGGGCTTAGGATTGGGTCCCCAAGCCTTTTCTCGAACCGAAAAACAAAGCAAAAACCCAACCAAAAATCATTTTTTTAAAAACGGGATCCCGTTCTATAAAACGAGATCATGTTTTGAAAAATAGGATCCCGCTTCTTAAAAAAATATATATATATATTTATATATATATTATTTATTTATTTATGAAACGGGTTGTTAAAAAATGGGATCTTGTTTTAAAACAGGCCATTAAAAAATGGGATCCCGTTTTAAAACAGCCCGCTAAAAAATGGGAACCCGTTTCTTAAGAATGGGATCTCGTTTTTTAACGGCCCATTTTTTAGCGAGCCATTTTAAATGAGATCCCATTTTTGGCTTGGGACCCCGAACCTAAACCGAGATCCCGTCTTCTTGAGCCAATTTTGGATTTTTTTGCAAGGCAAAAACTTCCACGTTTCGTGGACTCGTCTTCTTTCTTTTACCCACAACACATGTTTATGTATATTATTGGTGGGTGCAAGTTAGCAAGAAACATGGTTTCTATAGGAACTTTAATATTGAGAAGATTGAAAGCACATCTTGGGTTCGAGCCTTGTAAATTCCAAATGACTATGTTACATTCAGTGACATCAATGATCGCATAGCATGGGTGACAAGTGAAAACAATCCTTGTTTTCAATTTGAGGTGTATAGCTCATCACCTAATCTATGTATGTGTTCTTGCAAATTTTTAATACAAGGGTACACGTGCAAGCATGTGGTGAAGGTGAACTTCATGAGAGAGATACAACATTTATCTGACAACTGACATGTAGACCTTGATAATCTTCCTATTACATTTGATTCTATAAAAGGTTGCGCCACCAACATCTCTAATCATTTGATAGTTGAAAACATGATTTTTTTAATTCTATTGGTATATCATTTTTTGTAAAACATGTGTCTTAAATGTGTTGCAATGTTAGTGTACAAAATTAATGAATTTGATGAGATTAGAGATATGAAAGTTTCCATCTCTTGGAGGATTATTTTATGCATACGTAGGTGACATTATAACTATAATTTTATCATTCCATTTTTTGTTAGTTTGATTTGTAATTTTTGAAATATGTTTATTGTTGTTTGTAGACCATTGACAATAGAGATGAACATGCAACAATAGACTTGAAGACTTTGCAAATAAAAAACAAGATTCAAGGGATTTTGACGAACACATTTGATTTGGCAACACTTATTTTCATTGATAAGAATTTAGAAGATTTGTCAAACAAGGTAAAAAGTAGGCATGTCTCGTCCCAACTTGGATTAGACCATCCAAGTGTGCATACATTTTTCCTTGTACAAGATGGATTTGGTCACACTATTCGTCGACAAAGAGACTTGATTGAGTGCATGAATATGAGGAAAAGGTCGAGTATCTCCAGTAAGACACCTACATTTCCATAGATGCAACAAAATCTCAAACGTTGAAATTGGTTTGATGATCTCGATAGGGAAAATGAATGTGACAGATCATATTCAGTATAATGAACATAATTTTGACATGATTGTTGACACAGAACTTGGAAGCATGCAAGATACTATTGCTTGAGCACACATGGTTTTATTGAAAACACATAATATAATGTCATTGCACTTGTTTAACTGTGCATTAAATGCATTTTTAATACTTTGAAATACTATAATATTATTTTGAATGTTACAAATATAATTGAAATGTTGGTTAATATCCAATTAGTAAAATTAAAAGATATGAAAAACTATTATGATGAATCGAGACCTAACTATTAAACTGTTTTATTTTTGACGTATTAGAATTAAATTATATCAAATGCAAGCAACTATGTATCAATTTATGCATAAAACTATTATGTCTTTCAATATACTTGGGATCTTTACGTATACCTTTGAGTAAAGAGGGAAGGGTGGCGTTAAAAGTGGGCCTGGCCAATGGGTGCTAAAGCTTAAGCCATTTTTGACTATCAATAAATTGGCGGGCGAGATATGGTTTGACTTGATTGGATGAAAGAGATTTTGCCCATGGCACTCTCCCTCTCTTGTCTACGCCCGAGCCACTGCATTTATACTCACCAAACATAGCTGTCCTTCTCCTGTAGACTTCATTCCAGTCCTGCCATCCTACTGAATTTATGATGTTGTCGAAGTGGCAGAAGGAATAGACGATGGTAGAATAGTCACCCCATGCTCATCCCAGATACACATTTCCCGTCCCCTTCACCTTACATCTGACAAACGAGAATCCTGTTTTGTTCTCTGCCGACGTTCTCTCGGACGCTGCAATGGCTCCGAATCTCGCCGGATGTACACACAGTAAGCATTTCTTGTAGAGAGATCTGGCATTCTCACAGATGAAATCAATGGAGCCCACGATGGTACACTTCAAGAAAAAGTGCCTGCCTTCGTAATCGCAAAAGGGTGTCTTGATATTCCATCACTCGGCACTGGGTAATAAAAGCTTTGTCCCCCAGCCACTAGCAGCGCAACCGCTTGCATTCCCACCGTCCCTGGCACCGCCGGTGGAGCGCTATTCTCAAAAGTGATGCCTTTGGCACATAAATACTGAGATTCGATGGTAGTCGACGCAAAACTGTCCTTGCCTCTGGATGACGCGGTGTCATTCCAAGTCAGAATTGTTTTTCGGATCCCTTCACTGATAAAGGAAATCAATGATTTGTTCACCGGAATCCTCACCTTCTCCTTGTATATGCCGACCCGTATGAAAATCTTCACCCGCTGGGCGTTCCCAAATGGAATGGAATCAACAGTGCCCTGAACTGTCATGAAATTGCCGCTGCCATCCTTAGCCACAGCTATGCTCTCACCAGTACGAGGGTTCACGTCATCCCGTGAAATCATGTAATTTGTGGCAGCTGCAGTTGGATATATTTGAAGGAGGAGGAGGAGAATCAACTTCAGTGTAGAACCACTTATAAAGCTTGTTTTCATTATTGCATGTACGACGAACAAAAGTATATTATTGGTCACAGGTTCGAATGGCATTTAGCGATCCCAAGCACCAGGGGGGTAGCATTTTCTTTGCTTGCAATCGTGGGATCACATCTCTTGCAATATTGGCCATTGTTTCAACATTTCCTGGCTCTATGTGATCAGAGTTGAAAGAAGCTCTTTCTTTCATAAAAAATGTGATAGATTTCCTAGGAAAGAAGTTGCACTTGTTGAGGACCAAATCTTAACGGCTTGTTTGGGAGACAATTTAGAATCACTACTTGCCATTCATATTCTTGCTGATATACCCTTAATGAGCATCTCTTCAATCCCAAAAAGGAATGCATGTATGTTCGTTAGATCGTATTATACAATGAGGATATTTTGCAACCGCACATTCTGCACAATACAAACCAGGTAATATATATCTGTCATTTTCTTATTTTAAAATTCAAGTATCTAAAAGCCAAACCATAATCCAATCCATAAATTTTTTAAAGCTCATTGTGAAATGATATTTTATTTTAGATGGTCACTCCTGAATACATGCCTATTAGTTATAAATGGTACTTGTAGGAAGGGTCTCAAATTCAGTTTAAAGGTGAGGAAATTTTAGGTTTTAACTTCCTAAATACAAGTATATAGTCAATCTCAATAATTTGGATCAATAAAGCTGTTCAGATTACTCCTTTCTAATCTATGTGTCAAAAATTGTATTCATATAATTAATATATATAGTTTGAGATTAGTAGCAACATGTGGAATTTTAATGCTTTGATCCGTCATCATGATCAAGTTTTTAAAACTCACTCCACCTTCGCACATAGCCTATAGCCTGATGACATAAATAAATGCACCAAGAAATAGGCCATTTAAACTTCAATTTGAAGAGTTTGTGACTTGATTTCATAATGTGTACACATGGATATATGTATACATCTTTGTGTACATATATGTATGCACATAAAAAAATCATAACTTTAAATAGCATATGTAATTGTACATGCTAATATTAGTTATTAGTAGTTGAGGCTAATCTTAATATTAGTTAGTAGCCATCGTTCTATACCAGAGACTTCTCCACATAAGAAGTTATGTTAGGAATCTGTGAAGCATATTCATTGGTATTTGAAAATCCCCTAATTTTATTAGAAGCTTGCAAGACATGATCATTGAAAAATTAGAGTATGGAGTTGAAAATTAGCAACCTTGACCAACAAGCACCACCAACATGATCATTGGAAGCATATATAGATCAAGTTATTAAAGCTCGAATAGTATGAATTGCTTGTGATTAAATACCTTTGTAATTCTTGTTGTCAAAATATCATTGTATTCTTCATTAAATAAAACTCTATCCATTTTAATTTTATCAAATTACTATTTTTTTTTTGGTTAAACTTGCAAATATCAGTCAAAATTATACTACTAATTGCTCTTAAAATATAGCAAATATGTTGAAACATATTCTAGGTTTTTTTCTCCTATTCACCAAATTTTCATAGTATTTTGAGTTTTTAAATTTCATTAACAAGTGAAAAGTTTATTGAAATTTTACCAAAACTCTGTTAGTTTGATTTAAAGAAAAAGGTGATTTTAAATTTATCAAAACAATAATAAAATATTAGCATTAATACCATTATATTAGTGAAGGATAATGATATAAATATGAGGAAAATGTTATCAATAGAAGGTTGAGTTTAATAGTTAAGTAATAGTGCAAATATACACCTTAGATTACACACAAATTTCTTATGGTTAAACATTCAAAACATTAGATTTATTTATTATTGTACGAAATGAAAGTAGATTTAAACTTAATAAATTTGCATGGAAACACGTATGGTGATGCATGAACTTTGATCTTTTCCTGAATTAGAGAATTGCATGTCAATTATTTATCTACCTATAGACATGGAAAATGTACAAGTTCGTTTTGGCACACCTGATCCCGATTACTAACAACGCTTCCTCTTAATTCACATTCTCGACATTTCATCACATTCTATCTCTTAATTTAATAAATCATTATTTATTGGATTAAGTCTTCCTCTTCCAATGATTAAATTAATCAATTGATTTAATTAACCATTGCATCCCTATTTAATTAAATAAATGATTTTATTTAATTAAAATCTCTAAATTCCTCCTATTAAATTAAATAAATTAAACCTTATTTGATTTAATCTAACATATTCCTTCTTGATTAAATAAATCAAATCGTTTATTTGATAAATCATTTCCTCTCAATTCTTGACTTAAATCAATTCATAAATCTAAGTCTAAAATTGTCACATCATCTAATTCTTCATTAAGTTAATCAAAACCATGATTAAGTTAATCCCTCTCCTTAAAATCCTCTAGAGAATGCAAGTTGCACAATAAATCAATTACTTTGATTTATTAATTTATATATTTCCCTCACAAAGCATCAAAAGGGAATATTCCCTCATTTGAATTCAAAAAGGCCAAGTGGACTTGGTCCTTCCATCAAGGCATTTAATGCCTCTTACGTGTCCTTGACCTTGAGCCAAGTGACATTAACTTCACTTCTCTTCCCCCTTCAACAAGTCAACTCACCATTTCAAATTCAAATTTATGCATTTATCATGCACATTGGCCAAAATGTGCTCATTCCTCATCCAATCACATGTGGACAAGTGGCACAATGCCATTGGATTATCTTTTGTCCCATATTGCTCAATCTTGCTCACTTCTTCCAAATAGAAGTCTATAAATTGAAGACCTCTCTTCTCAATCTTCATCGACAATTCACATGCAAAGTTACTCTCTCCAATTGAGAACTAATTTTGCTCATCATATCTAAGCATTCATCATTTTGTCACATTTGATACCAAGGTTATGCTCAAATCTCTTTGGAGATTTGACCATTTCTAGATTCACATATCATTGCTACTTAGGAATCGGGAAAGGGCCAATTGCAACACTTCATTGGCACTAATTCCCCCATAAGATCATCAGGCTATTAGCTTAATTAGGATTGCTTTCATTGTTATTTGAGTTTTGTTATTTATTTCCTAATTTTAGCTTGAATAGATGGATTTTATGGGGAATCTCTCATATTTCCATGCATTTTGATCTAACATCTAACCATGTTTGTCGTCTTTGTGCATTTGCAGGTTTAGGGGTTCACACTACCATCATATGTATGAAGGATTGAATTAATGAAATATGGTAATGTAATAATTTGCATGAAAGGATAAAGACTATTTAGTTATTCATTAATAACATTATGCATTATAGTCTAGAAAATTGTCACCCTTAATAGTTACGTGCACTATGTTTTTCTCCACCTAAATTATTGAGCCTAATTGACCACCTAATTGCCTACATTCCTGAGCCCTTTGTACCACTTTTCAATAAATTGCAAGCATTGAATAAATGAAACCAATCATTAAATTTCCCTCAACACTTAATGTCTTGGAAATTATGGCCAGGACCCATATACCCTTGGGCATATGGGTCCACTTGTTTGCTAGGATCCATTTTTGGGCATGTTGTTGGTAGCATTTTAACATTCAAATTTCAAATTTCAATTGTAGACGTTCAAGATCTAATATTCAAAAACTTAGAATAAATACCTAGTCTTTTCACCATTTGAAAACACAAATAAAAGGAGAATTTGTGAGCAAGCATTATCATCAAGAGAAACACTTTCAAATATTTACTGCAACAATTCAAGATCCAAGCATCATATCAAATTGTATGTGAGTTCATGTTTTCATGTTATCATTGTTTTATGAAGGCTAACCCTTGTTGTAGGTCTCCAAAGAATTCAATCATTCAAGAAAGAAAGATCCAAGACCTTGAGGTGATATGTTTGACATTATTCCTTCAAGGAATCCTTTGAAGGGTGGTGAGCTGTAGTCATTTGTGATTTCATTTTTCCTTCCTTTCAATTATTATTTCTATAATTAATATTACCATTGTTGAAGTAGAAACACTTACACAGGGTTTGATTGAGGCAAGCCCCTAAATGACCCAAAATTTTCTCTCTTTGAATGTGTAGGTTATAGGTTTGAAGAGGATTGAAGGAAGTTTGAAGGAAAGTTTTCCTTTGTTGCATTCAAAGTGCTAAAAGTTGTCAAGCCATGAAAACTCACTTAAAAATTATCCTACAGTGTTTTTGACAATCTTGCAAACAAAACCAAGAGTCTTAAATCTGCCACTAGAGGACCCCAAAATTTGAGAAGGACCCCTTATCAGGTACTTTTGTACACTCCTTGGCAACTATGTCCTTCTACAATGGTTGAAACAAGCTTTTCTAGGCAAGTACATATCACTCTACACTTCCCAAATCCACTTGCAATTATTGTGTTCATCTATTAGCTGTCATGATCTTGCATTTTACATATTAGGGCACATGGTATAATTAGGTTAATCATTCCAAATAAATTCCAATCCATTCACATCTTCAATTAGATGTAGATCCAGGTTTGATTGACTCACCTTCATGGTTGTATTTCAATCTAATCACCTTGTTGATCTATATCTTAATGTAACTTGGAAAAAGGCCACTTACATCTTAGGTTCTTTGCATTTTCTACATTTCATTTTGGTGAACCTGAAAATTTAATATTTTAGAACTTTTTAAATATGAAGAAGATCATCCTAGATCTAGGTTTTTTATTGCATTAGTTTGCATTGTTCATTTAGGGTTTCATTTTGTATCATAAAAGCATAAAAATCTAAAATAAATGCATATCATATTACATCATAAGTTGTATTAGGGTTTATTTTAGTCATCTTTAGATCAGATTTACATTCATTAGGTTATTAAAGTTTGAGATTGTTACTTGTTTCTTTCATTTAAGTAAAAAAGGTGAAAATTGCATTGTTTTGTTTCAAATTTGCATCAAATAATAATTTTCAAAATTTTGCATCTTACAATTAGTCAATTGTTGCATGATTAGATTTGGAAATTGTATTCAAAACTATAAAAACATTTTTAACATTATTGAACACTTGCATTTTGAACCTTATTGTCTTAAATTGAGAGAAGTCTAGAAAAATAGTCACTAAAAAACCTATTTGCAAACATAAACAAAAAATTTAAATAGCAACAAAAACATTCAATTTTTTAGTTTTTTGAACCCTTGTCAGGGACTCAAACACCCCTGGGTATCCCTATACTAATACAGGTGTCTTGGGGAAAATTTTCACAGTGTTATGTCTTTATACACTTTTATTCTATTTATGTTTGCAGATGTTTGTTATAAAATTGTGAAACATTGTTATTGCATGTGCAAGAAAGGTGTCATTTTGCTTGACTTGTTACAAATTTGGGAAAAATTATTGCACTTCAGATTTGTAGGACAATTATGTACATCATCTTCTCATTTCAAAAATCTTGTGCTATCATAATTCATGTTCTATTTTCATATCTCATTAATCATTTAAAGAAATTTATGTTACAGGCCATCATGCAAAATTTTATGTCACTCTATTATCATTTTGTTATGAATGCTCCAACAATTATTCATTGAGTGCCTCACACGTGGAATTAAAGTATTAAGTGTGTAAAATATTAGTATATATAATATGATTTGGATTAATATAAATATTCATAATTATTTGAATACATTTATTAACATATGTCATTTCAAGCTATATGCATAGCATGACAATATCATGTTATACTTGGATATGAATTAATGATAAAAAATAAATGATTTTTTTTATATATATTAAGTATAGAAAAATCAACATTTACAAATACATTTGGAATTTTACTTCAAAAGTCTAGCCCGTAGACTACCCCTAGTTACAAAATATCATCAGTTTGTTCGGGTTGTTACATGAAGTCAAAATCTATTACAATCCTCAAGCATGTTATGATCAGTTACAACAGTATATCATAAACTATCTATAAAAGTATATTCCATTATCCTTTACAGATATATACTAAGATTCACAGAGAAAAATATACAAAATATCCTTTGTTGTCCAATAGTAGGATCTACTATGTCTTGTTACCATCTTTCATTGCCACCAGTGTCTCTGTCACTGCCAGTTCTTCTATAGAAAATCTTGTTGTCTTCTCACCTTTGCTCTAATTCTCGTCAATTTTTCTGCCATGTCCCTCCATAAGATCTTTCTAAAATTCTTGTAGTGCCCTTAAGAATACATCCACCCCAGGACGTCCTTCAGACCACATATGTCCATACCTAGCCTCAAGGATGTCCATTGTTATTTCACTATTCTCCAGGTACTTCCAAAAACTTTTCCTTTGAGAGTTCCACCATTATATAAACCTGTATGGAAACATTATAGAGCATGATTCTTTTGTAGGACTCAGTAAGCACCATCTTCCTTCCTTGAAACCTCTCTTCATTCCTTTCTTTCCATATGGCCCACAAAATGTCAGTTGAAAGGCAATGTCAAAATAATGCAACAATTTTCCCCATTTTTACATTATGACTAAAGGGTGGATGCATGGAAATGGGTAGCAATTCCGTGGACACCCTAAAAAAAAAGTTGAAAACCATAACGCACGCACGTTATAACGTGCTTGCGTTATGTCTTCCATTAAACCTAGGCAAGGTCTTAGTGGCTACAACTACAAATAGATAATGTGAGCGCTTTATAACGCGCTCACGTTATCAACTGTTAAAAGAAAAAAAAACAAATGCAAATCTCTCATTTGCATTTCGACTGGTTTTTTGTTGTACTCGCGGCCAAAAACTCCAAAATATCGCACTCGCATTCTAGGAGGAGAATTTCTTTACCAAGAATCCCTATTTCTTCACAACGATGGTGCCACGACGACGAGGAGTTGTAAGAGGTAAGGATTCTATGGTTTTTGTTTTGAATTTGTTAGTTTTAGGTTGAATTTGATATCTATTTGTTTGAATTTTTAGGAGATGAAAATCAACCTGCAAACCCTCAAAATCCTCAATAGGAAGACCAACCAAATCCTCAAGATCAAAATCAACCTCCTCCACCAATCACTCAACCCCCTCCTAACACTCAACAAAATTTAATGAGTGAAATTGAGAACAACAAAAAAAAATTGAGGATTTGATCAATAGGTTGAGTGATCCAAATGGTTCAACCACAAAAAGAATGACCCTAGCAAATTCATTGAGAGATATGTTAACAAACGTAGATTCAATTAGCAAACAAATAACTGGATGTGAAGATAGGAGGCAGGCGGCTAGAGACTATTATGCAAATAAACTATCATACAAGGATGTGAAAGATTTAAAAATTACAAAAGGTGATTTGTGCTAATTATTCATCGACCCACGCACAAATCAAAATCTTACCCTCAATGTGAAGAGGTTCCCTATCCATTGGTGCCACCAACAGATGAAGGACCGGTTTTATGATAGGTGGTACGTGGTCTTCGATTACCCACTGTGCAACAATTGCGAGGTCCCGCAATATTTCCTTAGGAAACTATACAATGAGTTCATATTGAACAAAATCCCAAATTATTTTGATATGAGGGATTTCCAGGGGAGAGGTGGGGGGTCATCTCAGGATAGACCTGGTGCACAGCTGGATCCTATGCGGCAAGGTAGATGAGCTCTCGCTAGGCCACCTCATGAGCACATTGTTATGCCTTTCGTCTTGAAGGAAAGTACTGATGTAGAGACATTGCAGGCAATCAACACTTTGACCCAAAGTGTCATCCATCATACTAGCCCTATTCTACAGCGCCATCCAGGGGAGTCTTCTAGTGGTGGCCTTTGAACACATGTGTGTCAATCTTGCAGGGCTACTTGTTCACATGACCCCATCAACCCTCAGGAGACTGGTACGCAACATCCGTATGCAACTATGGAGATGGAGAGGGCAACTGACATTTTGCATGAGGCATATGGCATTGATAGTCAAGTAAAAGTTAGTGCTTGTGTTCATTGAATTTAATTTATTAAATTTTGATTTTGAAATGCAAGATTAACTAAAAATGTTTTATGATTTTAATAAAATTGTAGCGTCACAGTGTTGAGACTGGATACATCGGCCCCCCACCAACCTATTTGTGTAGTACACCTATCGTAAGGGTATGTAACTAGTAAACAATTATAAGTTTATTGCATATTAATGGCATTGTTTTATGAATGGTAATTTAATATGCAATTTTGGATGTTGAACAGACTAATATTGGAGGTTTTGATGGAACACTTCCCAGTGGTGGTGGATTTACTCAAACCTTCACGTAGGTAATAGAATAAAGAGTTTAAGTAATGAATCAAGTACCTAATATATTTGTGTAGTTTATACATGCACATTGTTGATTACGTTGAATAATATTTTGTTTTATTTTCACTTGTTGCGAGATGATACACCTCTGAATGTAATGAGGGCAATGGATATTGGTGTGACATTTACTATACAATCCTCGATGGCTCTGACAGAAGAGGTATATGAGGCAAATTAGTAAATTTTAATTTACATTTGTTGTTATAGATGTTAGTTAGTGAAAAATCAAACCATTATTGATTCACGTAGTTTTTTTATATTTGTATGGTGTATACAGGGCTTGAGCACACCTGAGCATGGGCGTGCATATATTTACCTCGTGGAGAGAGATCGTGAGATGGCTGTAAGTGATTATTTTGTCAAATATATCATTTTTTATAATGTAATTTCTATATATTCATGTCTTTACTTCTTATTGTAACAGTTAAAACTTCACCATGAACTAAACCCTAGGAGGAGTAGCAAGAGCACTCCACGAGCGCAGCAAAAATGAGTGACAGACCTATCGCCATCCGAGTGAAAAGGAAAGGGAAAGATTTTATTTTCTGCGCATGGAGAGCAATGACTTTTGATTCCAGAGTCCTTTGTTGTATGCATGTATGGCAGTTTTGTACATATTTTTTATTGGACATATTTGATATTGTATGCCTAGATGGCATTCTCGTAAGCCTGTATGGCTATTTTGTACATATATTTCATACTTATATCGACATATATTGATGTATGCCTACATGGCTATTTGGTTGATACAAATATCTTTTATCGATGCCTGTCCATATTTGCATTATAAATTCATAGTTCAATAGATATGAGTTATGTGTATTCAAGTGTATACTTTACAACTTAAGTGTATACTTTGTGACCTACGTGCACTTGCGTGTATAATTTGTGGCTTACATGTTTTCATGCATATACCTTGTATTCGTGCATATACTTTGTTTTAATTTGTGTATACTATGTATTCGTGTGTATACTAATTGAGGCTTACATGTTTTTGAGTACTTGTACTTCCCTTATTGACATGTACATGTTTGACTTATTCATGTGTATAATTATTAATTGGTTAGCCCTAGCATTGATCTATGTCATCCTCAATGAATGATCCTTGAGATGGAGTAAGTACACCCTCAAGGTCAAAAGGAGTTTCACATGCATTCTTCGTAGGCTCATTTTGGTAGTGAAACCAAAGACCTCTTGCATCATTGAAACGAATTTTTTTTTCCTTTATAGCAAGTCTAAAGCCATTATCATTCTCCATCAGTTCTTCATGTATCCACTCCCCATTAATGGTTGTCTCGTGACCTTCATGAAACCAAACACTTATCTCATTTGTGATAGAAGAAATGTATGAAGATTTATCTTCCTCCTTATGAACCATTCATTATCATGAGAGATGGGTTCTTGTGAACCACTACTGATGAATCATGGGTCAATGAGTTTGACTTGTAAAACTACATGATTGAATCCTGATAGCAATATCACAATATTTATATATCTAAATGTGTTATTTCCTTCAACTAAAATTTGTGCTTATACTTATGTGATTGATGTATGTTTGTGTATGGGATCATAGTAATTTCTATTTGATGATGCTATTGTGTCTTTAAGGTTTATTTATTAAAGGGTGCATGAAACAAGTTTTAAATCCTTACAAATCTTTGAATTTCTTAGGTTTTTCTATTTGTCGAGTCTGGGCTCCGAGCCCGAGTCCAAGTCAAAAAATGGCTTGTCAAGTCCGAGGCGAGTCGTAGTCTTGTAACACTGGTGTGAACACATCGAGGAATAATGTATATGCCGATGAAGAGAGAATCCATCCTTGCTTCCAAACAAACCATGGTATAGATATGGTTGGTCAAGATAAAACATCACTCCCCTAGATAGTTCGAACCATAATCTTTCATGGCTACAAACACACCTTCATTATGTGTGTTCTTGATCCTACTGAAGAAATGGTGGAACATGTTGTAGATCAAATATTGCAACCCTAAGTCCATAAGAAGGTTACTTGTCCTGATTTCCACAATGTCTTTAAGATGTTCATCCTTCTTGAGTAATGTGAACTATTGATGTTATCTAGATCTTTGAAACTATCTGCAATCATGTGCAATACTGTTGAAGCTAGAGCTTTATCTAATACTACAAATGACTGCTCAATGGAATCCTGATAGTAATATAACGATTTGACACATTCTAGAAAATACCTCCTACTTATCAATTGATGATCTAAAGGGGATCTATAATGAATGTTTCATAAGGCACAACACTTGCTGAAGGTTTGGCAAATGGGGTTGCAAGCTAAGTGGGCTTAACCTTGGGCAAAAAACTTTGTGGTTAAGCGCTTGAGCTAGAGTATACTAGAATGGGTGACCTCTCGGGAAGGCCTAGTGCCTCACCTCTGTGAGCATCACTTAGATGCAATACGTGCTAAGTGGGCCATTCAATATCATTTCAAATTTGTTGCTTTAAGCAACTTACAAATTTGCAACTTAAGACTCCTCCAACCTAAGGGATCGATTCGGTGGAGCATAGCTCGAAGCGATTCCATGTGTTTCGGTGCAAAAGAGGACCATGCCTAGCATAAACATACCTATTTGGACATGTTGGAATAGTCCACTCGGTTACACAAGTTACAGAATGAAAGTTGCACCACTTTGCAACTTTGCACTGCTTGCATTTGATGCTTTTTCCATCAAGTGAAAATCCGCCACCACTGGAAAACCACTCCGAGATAGCCAAAACCGAGAGAGGTTTTTTGTAGACAAGATCAACGCAATCCTATAGGATCGGACGAGAAGTTTCTAAGCATCACGAAATCTGAGTAATAGCATGCTGAAGTTTGTAGCCATTTTGCACTTTGAACCCTTAAGGGATCGTTCCGGTTGAACGTAGCTCAGAGCGATTCCACATGTTTCAGTGCAAAAAAAGACATGCCTAGCATAAAAATACCTATTCAGATGCGTTGGAGCAGTTAGTTTGGTCAAAAGAGTTGCAGAGCGAAAGTTGCACCACTTTGCAACTTTGCACTGCTTGAATTTGACACTTTTTCCACAAAGTGAAAATCCGCCACCACGAGAAAACCACTCTAAGATAGTCAAAACTGAGATAGGTTTTTCTAGAGGGGCCCAACGCCTTTCTGTAAGATCAGATGAGAAGTTTCTAAGTGTCTCGATATCCGAGTACTAGCATGCTAAAGTTTGCAGCCATTTTGCACTTTGGACCCTTAAGGGATCGATCCGGTTGAACATAGCTCGGAGCGATTCTACGTGTTTTGGTGCAAAAAAAGACCATGCCTAGCATACAAATACCTATTCAGATGTGTTGGAGCAATTATTTTGGTCACACGAGTTGCAAAGTGAAAGTTGCACCACTTTGCAACTTTGTACTGCTTGAATTTGACACTTTTTCTGTCAAGTGAAAATCCGCCACCACGAGAAAACCACTCCAAGATAGCCAAAACCGAGAGAATTTTTTTTAGAGGGGCCCAATGCCTTTTCGTAGGATCAGACGATAATTTTCTAAGTGTCACGATATCTGAGTAATAGCATGTTGAAGTTTGCAACCATTTTGCACTTTGGACCCTTAAGGGATCGATCTAGTGGAACATGGCTCAGAGCGATTCCACGTGTTACGGTGCAAAAGAGGACCATGCCCAACGTAAAAATACCTATTTGGATGTGTTGGAATAGTCCGCTTGGTCACACGAGTTGCAAAGCAAAAGTTTCACCACTTTGCAACTTTGCACAGCTTGAATTTGACACTTTTTCCATCAAGTGAAAATCCGCCACCACAAGAAAACCACTCTCAGATAGCCAAAACCGAGAGAGGTTTCTTTAGAGGGGCCCAACGCCTTTGTGTAGGTTCAGATGAGAAGTTTCTAAGTGTCACGGCATCGAAGTAATAGCATGATGAAGTTTGTAGCCATTTTGCACTTTGGACCCTTAAGGGATTGATCCCGTGGAACATAGCTCAGAGCGATTCCACATGTTTCAATGCGAAAAAATACCATGCCTAGCGTAAACATACCTATTCAGATGCGTTGGAGCAGTTAGTTTGGTCACACGAGTTGCAGAGTGAAAGTTGCACAACTTTGCAACTTTGCACTGCTTGAATTTGACACTTTTTCCATCAAATGAAAATCCTCCACCACGAGAAAACCACTCCAAGATAGCAAAAACAAAGATAGGCTTTTCTAGAGGGGCCCAACGCCTTTCTGTAGGATCAAATGAGAAGTTTCTAAGTGTCCCGGTATCCGAGTACTAGCATGCTGAAGTTTGCAGCTATTTTGTACTTTAGGCCCTTAAGGGATCGATCTGGTTGAACATAGCTCGAAGCGATTCGACGTGTTTCGGTGCGAAAAAAAACCATGCCTAGTGTAAAAATACCTATTCAGATGTGTTGGAGCAATTATTTTTGTCACACGAGTTGCAAAGCGAAAGTTGCACCACTTTGGAACTTTGCACTGCTTGAATTTGACACTTTTTCTGTCAAGTGAAAATCCACTGCCACGAGAAAACCACTCCAAGATAGCCAAAATCGAGAGAGGTTTTTGTAGAGGGGCCCAATGCATTTCTGTAGGATTAGACGAGAAGTTTCTAAGTGTCATGGTATCTAAGTAATAGCATGTTGAAGTTTGCAGCCATTTTGCACTTTGGACCCTTAAGGGATCGATCCGGTGGAACATAGCTCAGAGCGATTCCACGTGTTACAGTGCGAAAGAGGACCATGCCTAGCGTAAACATATCTATTTGGATGTGTTGGAATAGTCTTCTTGGTCACACAAGTTGCAGAGCGAAAGTTGCACCACTTTGCAACTTTGCACAACTTGAATTTGACACTTTTTCTATCAAATAAAAATCCACCGCCACGAGAAAACCACTCCAAGATAGCCAAAACCGAGAGAGGTTTTTCTAGAGGGGCCCAACACCTTTGTGTAGGATTAGACGAGAAGTTTCTAAGTGTCACGGTATCAGAGTAATAGCATGCTAAAGTTTGCAGCCATTTTGCACTTTGGACCCTTAAGGGATTGATCCGGTGGAACATAGCTCAGAGCAATTCCACATGTTTCAGTGCGAAAAAAGACCATGCCTAGCATAAAAATACCTATTCAGATGCATTGGAGCAGTTATTTTGGTCACACAAGTTGGAGAGCGAAAGTTTCACCACTTTGGAACTTTGCACTGCTTGAATTTGACACTTTTTCCATCAAGTGAAAATCTGCCGCCACGAGAAAACCACTCCAAGATAGCCAAAACCGAGAGAGGTTTTTCTATAGGGGCCAAATGCCTTTCTGTAGGATCAGATGAGAACTTTTTAAGTGTCACGGTATCCGAGTAATAGCATGCTGAAGTTTGCAGCCATTTTGCACTTTGGACCCTTAAGGGATCATTTCGGTTGAACGTAGCTCAGAGCGATTCCACGTGTTTCAATGCAAAAAAATACCATGCTTGATGTAAAAATACCTATTTCAATGTGTTGGAGTAGTTAGTTTGGTCACACGAGTTGCAGAACGAAAGTTGCACCACTTTGCGACTTTGCACTGCTTTAATTTGACACTTTTTCCATCAAGTGAAAATCCGTCACCACGAGAAAACCACTCCAAGATAGCCAAAACCGAGAGAGGTTTTTCTAGAGGGGCCCAATGCCTTTTTATAGGATCAGACGAAAATTTTTTAAGTGTCACGGTATTTGAGTACTAGCATGTTGAAGTTTGCAGCCATTTTGCAGTTTGGACCCTTAAGGGATCGATCCGGTGGAACATAGCTCGGAGCAATTCTACGTGTTTCGGTGCAAAAGAGAACCTTGCTTGGCGTAAACATACCTACTCAGATGTGTTGGAATGATCTGCTTGGTCACACGAGTTGTAGAAAAATGTGTACAAATTGATTACATGACCTTTATATGACCTTTTTCACATTGTTTACATTTCAAAATTCAAAGTTTGCAAATTTTCCTACTCAAGGCATTTATAGAACAAGGTGCTACTACACCAAACATGAAATCCAACCTTACAATATTTGAGTATATCTCATTATGTAATTAAATATTATTACAATGCCTCTGGCACTTCATTCTCTCAGATCTTTTACAATGTCACTCATACATTCAAGATTCTCTTTAAATATGTACATCATAGGTGCTCATTATGAGATTAACTTCAAATGAGTAACTTGAGATTCCCTCGCTAAGCTTCACATTCTCTCTTATAATGGCTTGAAATCAAATTTGAGATTTGTCAAAATCATCAAAATAAGTATGTTGCATTGTTTTTTTGGTTGAGATTCTCTTTGATGGCTCTTAAATCAACATTTTCTACAACGAAAGGTCAATCAACCTTAGTAGTTTACTTGCAAATACGCAAAGTAAAAGAGAAAAAGAAAGAGCATCCAAAATGGAAATGAAATAAAAATAGATGGAAGGCACTTACAAATGTTGCATGCAGGCATCAAAATAAGGATGTTGCTTTGCTTTTCTAGTTGACATTCTCTTGGATGGCTCATATATCTGCATTTTTTGCAAGGGGACACCAATCACTATAAAAGAAGATGATAGCATTGGCATCAAACAAATTAATGTGTACACAAGCATAAATTAATAAGAACCAATGTGCATATCCTTACAAATTAATCCAACAAACCATCCAGGTCTGCTCTACTCTTTATTGTGTCAAGTATTGCCTCATGGTCAGACTCATGGACCTTCCATAACGTCTTGTTCAAAGGTCTAGCCCCATATTTGCTCAAATGAATATTGGATGCCATGACAAGGTTCGAGTAATGAAGAATCTTACGATGCATGTCAAAGTCCTGAAATAGCCAATGTTTAACACTCGAATGTTGGTACCTTCTAAGCCATGTTCTAGTAACCACAACTGAGCCTGTAGGGTATTCGATGTTTTCTCCATCTATAACTGGGGCCTCCAATTTATTTTTGGTCTCAACACAATGACACAAGTAATAGTCTGTTCCGTCTTCATTGTCTTCATCTGCAATAATTGCATAAACCTGCCCTGCATTGATATGTGCAAAAAATCTCTTGAAATTTGTCAACATTATGAATACAGTACAAAGTAAGATCTAACGATATGGAATCTCAACAACTAAGAAAGTAGATATATCACCTCATTGAACTAGATCTGATATGTGGTCAAAGTCAACCGATGATTCTATCTGTGTTAGTTCCAATGCTGTCGAAGGGCGATTCGTGTGAAGTGGGCTAAGATAACTTGTGAACCATTTGTCAACCCACTCCCCTGACTCACAATAATTCCAGTCTTGCATTGTACATGAAGAACAAAAGCATGCCATCTTTCATGTATTGATACTCCACGAACCTGTATCTGAGCTAAGGAAAGAGTGTACCTCACTCGATCCTATTAGTGTACAACAGTCTTCATATGGTGCAATTTAAGTATCATCCATCAACCAAAAAAATCTACAAACTAAAGACGTACCTTCATTACCTGGACCCATCAAATAATTACACCACTCGACGATTGATTTTGCATCTGTCAACTTTGCATTATCTTTATACTTTAACTCTTCTCATGCTAATGCTCTTTTCACGCATGCTCCTGCACCATCATGCTCCCCCTTTCCATGTTCGGCCTCACAAAAGTTCCACATATGTTGAACATAGGTGTAATGACATGCATCTTGCACAACCAGTAGAACATGGACGAGTTCTTGAACTGTGTTGTGCAGTTATCATACCATATTATATGTTAATCGTATTCTATGCCCCTCTTAGCCAAATGACTATAGAACATCTGGAAGCAACCTTGCATGAACTCTGAAGAATGTGTGCGATCATCACTAATGTAAAAGTGGTACTCCCTCAATACCCTCAACCCTTAAACCCTAATCCCTCAACCACTATACCCTTTTAATCCCTCAACCCTCAACCCCTAAACCTTAATCCCTCAACCCCTATACCCTCTTAATCCCCCAACTCTCAACCCTCAACCCTTAAACCCTAATCCCTCAACCCCTATCCCTTCTTAATCCCTCAACCCTTAAACCCTAATCCCTTAACCCCTATACCCTCTTAATCCTTGAACCCTCAACCCCTATACCCTCTTAATCCCTCAACCCTCAACCCTCAACCCTTAAACTTTAATCCCTCAACCCCTATACCCTCTGAATCCCTCAACCCTCAACCCTTATACCCTAATCCCTCAACTCCTATAATATCTACCCTATAACCTATTAATCCCTCATCCCTAAACCCTAAACCCTAATCCCCTATACCCTCTTAATCCCTCAAACCTCAATCCTCAACTCGTAAACCCTAATCCCTCAATCCCTATACCCTCTTAATCCCTCAACCCTCAACCCTTAAACCCTAATCCCTCAACCCCTATACCCTCTTAATCCCTCAACCTTCAATCCTCAACCCTTAAACCCTAATCCCTCAACCCCTATACTCTCTTAATCCTTGAACCCTCAACCCTTAAATACTAATCCCTCAACCCCTATACCCTCTTAATCCCTCAACCCTCAACCCTCAACCCTCAACCCTCAACCCTTAAATACT
>CM021106.1:612585312-612661194 GCA_007115665.2 Sequoiadendron giganteum
AACCCCAATCCCTCCACTCCTATAACCTCTACCCTATAACCTATTAATCCCTCATTCCTAAAACCTAAACCCTTAAACCCTAACCCATAAACCCTCTACCCTCTACCGCCAATCCTCTACCATCAACCCTCATCCCCCAACCCTTAAAACCACTCAATAAACTCTCTACCCTAATCCCTCAACCCTCTTGACCTTTAAACTCTCAACCCTTAAACCCTTAAACACTCAACCCTAAACCCTCGACCCTCAACCCTAACCCCTTAAACCATAAACTGTTAAACCCTTTACCGTCTACCCTCTACCCTCTACCCTCTACCCTCTACCCAATACTCTCTACCCTAAACCGTAATCCCTCAACCCTTAATCTCTCAACCCCTATAACCTCTACCCTATATATTGGACCCTCAACCCTAATCCCTCGACCCTATACCTTAAACCCTCAATCTTCAACCCTCAACCCTTAATCCCTCAACCCTTAATCCTTAAACCCTAAACCCTCTACCCCTTACATTGGACCCTGAACCTAATCCTTCAACCATATACCCTCAAACCTAAACCCTCTACCATCAACCAAGTAAACCCTTAACCCCAAACCCTTCAACCCTGAACGCTTAAACCTTAAACCTTCTACCCTATACCCTCAACCAAATACCCTCTACCATAAAACCTATTCCATCAACACTCAAACCTTAAACCCTAATACCCTAGAAACCATCAACCCTATAGGTCCTCCACCCTAATCCCTCAACCCTATACCCTCAACCCCTATCACTTTCTCTTTATCTATACATCTCACCTCTCCCTCCTTCCCTCCCTCCCACCCTCTCTAATTGTCTCTATTTACCATCTCCCTCTTTCTGCGTACCTATCGTTCAATCAATCCCTACCACCCTCTCTCACTCCCTCTATCCATCTCCATTTATGTCCCTCCCACTTCATCCCACTCTCTCCCACTACCTCTCTCTCTCCCTCTCTCTCATGTCTCTTCCTCCCACCCCCTCTCTCTCTCTAAGGTCTCTCCCTCTGGCAACTTACCTAGGTAACTCTCTCTTTGTCTCTCTCCCCTCTCTCTATCTATCCCTCCAACCCTACCTAGATAAGTCCCTCTTACTCCACCCCCCTCTTTCTCTACCTCTATCAAGTCACTCCCTCTCACACCCTCTCCCTGTCTCAGGTCTCTCACTCACACTCCCTCTCTCTCCCTCTCCCTCTCTCTCCCACTCCATCTCTCTCACACTCCCTATCACTACCTATCTCTTAAGTCTCTCTCTCTCACCCCCCTCACACTCTCAAGTCTCTCCCTCTCACACTCTCAAGTCTCTCCCTTTCGCACCCTACCTACATAACCCTCTCTTTCTCTTTGTCTCTCTGTCTCCCTCAATTTTCTCTCTCCCACCCCCCTCTCTCTCTCCCTCTCCCTCAATTCTCTCTCTCTGAGCCCCCCTCTCTCTCTCCCTCCCTCTATCCCTCCCACCCTACCTAGCTAAGTCCCCTTCAATCGAACCCCTTCTGTCCCACTCCCTCTCTCTTAAACTCTCACTTCGACCCCCTCTCCATCTCTCTAGACTCTCTCTAAATTCTCCCTTCGTCTAAAGACATACATAAATGCATACATACAAGCATAATACATATGTACATATAATATTACATCCATACAAGCATACGTACATACATGTACATAAAAATATATTAGCATACATTAATATATTAGCATTTAACATAAAGTAAGACATAAAGCGAGCACATTATAACACGCTCACGTTATGTGCTAGTAGACATGTTCCCCGCATAAGCAAAAACCATGTCAAAAGGGAGATATAACGCGAGCGCATTATAACGTGCTCACATTAAATCTTTCTTTGGGAATTACCGAACTTTAAGCTTGGTATTTGCCTTGGAATATAAACCCAAAGGCTTGGAGGGCATTCCCAACGACCAGAGACATGTTTTTAAAAAATCCACCATATTTCTCATAATCGAGTTCGTGCTCACCATCAGGATTCCACGTGGTTCAATATCAAAAAAATCGAGCACATGGGTAATGTTGGGTTATGTCTTAGCTATCCAACGATGTAATTTTTTTCACTTTCTGAAAATGTTAAGTCGTCCATCCATAATTTATTTTATCTGTATGTCTTATTTTTGCCAAAAAGCAGTGTTTGGTATTTTTTTTCTTTATAAATTAACCGTTCATCAATTTTTCAAATAAATTACATTTTTAGAAACTAGACTCCATTCTACAAAATTAAAAAATTTATAAAAAAAACAAATCAATTAGTTTCCAAAATTTGTAGGGGTAGCACGGCCAAAATTCTATTTTTCAGGATATGTCCACTTCGCAAATTAGTAAAAAATCAAATATTCATTAAAAAATTATCAAAAAAATCACGCATCAACTACATACTGTTAGCTAACTTTTGACCATTGTGATTTTAAAAATACTAAAAAAAAATTCACCGTACGAGGGTCGTACAAGAGTTGCTATGTTATGTTTTTCTGACAAAAACAACACCAATTTGTGTATGTCCCTCATTTGAACCCCTTAATCTCAATCATTTTCAAAATAAATTAGTAGATTAGAAAGTAGACTCGAAGCACTTTAATCCTTCTTTTTGTTTCATCTCAAAATTTTGAGTCTAAGTATCCTCAATTTTACGTCCAAGGTCAATATTTCCTGATTTCAGAAAAAAGTTGTCCACTTAAGTCCCCTTTTTGGGAACCATCTTGGTGCACTTACCCTAAATAAAATATTTTCAAGAAGAAGTTCACCATTATTTCCCCAAATATTTTGTTCATTGCAAAACATGTTACAGATTCCCTTAGAAAAAATATAGTCAAAGAAAATGTGGTTAATTGTCTTAGGTATTCTGCATAAGCTGCACATATCAATGTCAACAAATTTTCTTTCAAAGGAGATTTTTTGAATTATTAAGAGCCATCTGAAGTGGGATTTCTTAGCCTCCATCTCTTTATGCCATTTATTCTAAAAAAAAAATTTCCCTTGGTATTTATTTAAATTCAGTTTCCAAGTTTTGTTCAAGTGTCTATCAAATCTATTTGATTTGTTAGCATGGAGTATATTTCTTTAGCTTTGGTTTTCATTACATTATTGCCATTCTGCCATTGAAATTATTTAAAATGAGAGATATATCATTTTTAGTTTCCAATGGGAATTTTATTTGGCTTTATTCTTCCCTTAGGACTATGTAAGTCCTCCAGTTACTGAGAGGTATATTGAACTCTAAGCGCAAGTCATTCCAATCTTTCAATTTACCATTCTTCTAAATTTTACTAAAGCATTGAATTCCTTTATGGGCCCATTTTTTTGTTAAGCAACCCCAAATTAATGCAAGTGGTTTTCCTTTGTGCTTTAAATTCCACCATATTGTTCTATTAGTCTGCATAATCTTGTTATCACTTTTGGTGAAGTGGCAGTTGGGTAGGCACTTTTTCATTATTTCCCAAGCTTTCCAAATGGTTCTAAAGACATTGGACCTTGCAGGTAACATAGTCCATTCACTACTAAGAACATCATTCAAGGGCAAAGATTTCCATTTTTTTGCATATTTGGGGACAACATTGAGGATATTTTGTCTAATTAGCACCATGGCTCCCCTCCTTCCAAGGCTCCAATCACCCATTTAGCTATTAGGGCAATACCTTGTAGCCTCAGGTCTTTTAACCCCAAGCCACACTCAGATTTTTCTATAGTGCACCATTCCCATTTCACCAAGTGCATTTTCCTCTTACCTTTACCATTTTACCATAAAAATTCTCTTATCCTTTTCTAAATATCATTAATCTGGTAGGAATTGAAAAACTAGACTAAGGAGAAATAGATGTTGTTGGATGAAAGTATTTTTTGACAAATCTGAAGTCTACCAGCTAAAGAGAGGAACTATTCGTTCCACTTAGCAATTTTATTTTCTATCTTGTCTCTTATCCAAAGCCACATTTCTTTTAGATTGGGATCCACTGCAAACGGGATACCCAAATACCTCACCATCTTCTAGGGTCCCCCCCATTGAAGTCCAAATCTATTAACCCAATCTGGGGGTTCTTCTTTCCACCCTAAAAGGTAGGATTTTGAAGGGGAAACTTTTTCCCCATAAGCTAGGCAAAAGATATCTAGTTTTCCCATTAGATTTTCAAGATTGGCCTCCTCTAGGCTTAGAAGACTTGAAGTGTCATAAAAAAACTATTGATTTAAAAGTTCATTCTTATCAAGCAAGATGATGCCCTTCACTCTTGGGACTATTGAGTTTTCCCTTAAAAAATAGTGTAATGCATCTGAATCTATTACAAATAATGTTGGTGCAAGTGGGTACCCTTGTCTTATTGACCTCTCAAGGGATATCTCTTGAGTAAGAACCCCATTAACTTCTACCTAAGCAAGAACATCTTGGAAGAGGTTTTTGACCATATGATAAAAGGACTTGGGGAACGCAAAGGCCTTCAATACCAAAAGTACAAATTCCCACCCAGTTCTATCATATGCCTTTTCAAATTCAAGTAGGAGCATTGTTGCATCTTGTTTTGTTTTCTTTGCCTATCTCATAACTTCCCATCTAGTGATAAGATTTTCCAATATGTATCTCCCCTTATCGAAGCTAGTTTGTGTAGAGTTTATGATGGTAGGAAGGATCACTGCCAATCTTTCAGCTAACACTTTAGCCAAGATCTTATAGGATACATTAAGGAGTGTAATAGGTCACCAATTTTTGACTAAGACTCTATCACCTTCTTTTGGAATCAGTTTGATGATTCCCTTATTGATATTTCTACCTAGTGAGCCTCTTTCAATGAATTCCTTGTACACAACGTACAGTTCTTCACACACCCAATCTAGGAAGGTCTTATAAAATTCTATTGGGAGACCATCTACACCTAGAGATTTGTCATCTTTAAGTGAAACAATGGCTCTTTCAAATTCCTCTTTAGAGATCTCCTTTCCAAGTTTAGATACCATATCCTCTTTTATCCTCTTTAGTACAATTTTCTTTATGCATTCCCTAGCCTTGGAGCTAGACTCATTGACACCTTTAGAGGTAAAGAGGTTCTTGTAAAACTAAAATAAGTGATCTCTTATCTCATCTTGATTTACCAGTGGTATCATTCACTGTAATCTAGTCTATTTTCTCTCTAGCATGCTTCTCCTTGATATACCTGAAGAAAAATTTTGTACCTTTTGTCGGGTCTCAAAAATGCAGGTTTGAACCACGAGAGGTTACCAAGCTCTCACAACGCTTTTGGCCAACGTACAAGGCCAATTGATGCAATTGAACCTTCTTCTCTTTAGGTTCTGCTAGACCTAGGCGGGTGAACCTAATGAATGATGCATAGTGACATGTATTTCCTGGTTGAGAAATCTATCCATAATGGAAAATGGAAATGGACAGACAAAATCACTACAACTAATCCTAATCCTACTGCACAAATGAAAGGTTTTGAAAAAATAGCATTTGTATGAAATCTTATTTCTGGGTTGAGGCAGATTAGTGCCTTGTATCCACATGGGAAATGGAGTCAAAATAGAAAATGATATGTGTTTTCCTTCTCTGGTTTAATTTCTAGTTGTTAGGCACTTTATAAAATAAAATCTTATGACTGGCGGGTATGTGCAAGATCATCATGGAAAAAACAGGCCCTTAAGTGGCAATAAAAAGACAAAAAATTAGAGTTAGACAACTTGACGTAAAAATTTTAATAAGCTATCTATATTATTTCAAAAAACTATAAAAAAAGAATCTGTAGCAAATTGAATGTAGTTTCTAAACTACTAGACCTTTATTTTAAAAAAAAAATCTATTTGGTGAAAATTTGAAATTTCAATGCAATAGTATTTAAATTTCAGGGTAAAAATAAGAAGTAGGTGTCTGTCTGACCACCCTAACCACAATAAAATGAAAATATTTTAAAAATAAGATTTTATATATAAGTAGAGGACTCATGTCTCAATGTGATGCATATTTTTTTATAATTTTTTTCCAAGTAAATAATTAATTATGAATTTTTTATTACAATTTTTTAAAAATATAAAAGCTTGTCTGTCTAACCACCTTAACTTGGTCAAAAATTCATGAAATTCATTTTTTTTTTCAAAATCCTATAGTATGTGAAGCATAGAATGTGACACATGTTTTGGATTCAAAAACTGTGATACCGTTTGAAAGTTATAGATGTTTTCAATCAGCTTATCAATCAGGACTTTATTCATAATTCTAATAGAAAATGAATAATAATTATTTATTAAATTCAAAGTAAAGCATAATTTATATTGTTGGAAGCTAAGAATGTCCTCTAAAAACCCTTTTCGTTTCATCAATTTTGGGTAAAATAAAAGTCATCAGCCACATGAGCCATAATATGGCTTACATATCGCCACTTTTTGGTCCATCATGATCCTACACATACCCTGGCATATAATTTCATTTATTTATGGCTTGCATAAATTATGCTGGAATGTTTTCTAACCTGGTTCTTCTTAAATTATCCAAAAGAAATCTCTCAAAAATTGTGACTTACTTGAAGGGATTTAATTCTAACTTGAGACACCAGCAAATAAAAGTCACACAAAGTGAAAACATGCACCTTGATGAATCAAAATTTATGCTTGATACATTAACTCAAATGATCAAAAGTCTTCAAATTGGAGAGAACCAAGATAAATAATAATACAAATTATAACATCTCAACAACTGAGCCAGAAGCTTTTCACCAGTTAAAAACATTAGTTTCCATTGCTTTGTTTCAAGAAAGATCTGTACATTATTTCCATTCCCAGTCTTATTTCTAAGAAAATCTCACTCCTATCCTCACCCCCTCTCAAACTGATTTTCAAAATATTTATACAATACATATCTCAAGGGTCATAGCCCTTCATTTTCTGTTAGAGTCATTTGATATTCTTTAGCAGATATTAAAATATTTGATTAAGTTTCCTTATCAACAAATCAAATATTTAAAACTATAGTTATTCTTTGATTTTACATTTTATATCCTTTCCCGCCCTTATTTCACTTTATCCACTCCTTATATTTTATTTCCATGCGGCCTTTATTGTGTTTACCGCTATACCATAGTCGTTATCTTCTTACCCGATGGTATGGTGGTCTTAACTGTCAAGGTCTTCTCCTGACTGTTACTGCGCTACCACGGTCATCCCTCAAGCTAGCTGTAGTATCACGGTAACCGCTTCACTGTTAACTTACCACCTCTATCTCCGCCATTTAAGTCTCCATCACCGATTGCATCTGTTCCTACCATGCTACCGCGGACTCCTTGATGACCATCTATGGTTGCGCAGTGACTGTCTATCGACCACTGCCCATTCACTCCCTGACTCTTACCGCAGTGACCACGGTCACTGTTTTAACGGCCACATTATTGCAGTGGCTCTTTTGACCGCTACCTCCACTGTCACTTACCGCCCACCACGATACCGCGGTCAATATTTTGACCGTGCGTGGTGTGGTGGTAAGCACTTTATGCCTTCTCCTGAACCGCTACCACCATACCACAAGGCCCCTGATGGGAGGCCGCAGTAAAGTGGTAAGACATAAAAAGTAAATATTAAAGCAACGGAGTAAGGTATTTTAGCTTTATAAAAAGTGGTGAATGAATTTTTTTTTGAAAGGTAATGAAATTAAACGGGGGGAAGATGTGAAGGCGGTTAATGAATTTTATGGGAAAGATAGTGAAAACATAAGGCATGAATAAATAAAATACATTAGGGTTTTGATGGAAATTTATGGAAAATAATAGGAAAACCATAGGAATTTTTATGGAAATTTTGGGTTCTAACAATGGCTCTTGTTGGGGATGAGAGATTTTGTAAACCACTACAAGAATCCAAAGTATCTCTCGTAGAGAAGACCAAGCAAAGCCATGAAAAATGAAGGTGATGGTAGATGGAGGGAATGAATAGATGAATAATATGAAAATGGAGCGAATGGAGAAGTGGAAAACCCTAAACTACTGTGCATGGAACAAATATTTTTAAAGAGTCATTGCTAAGAATTGTCCATGCACTGGTAATCCTTAATCCTTTGTACCTGCTTTGGGCTAAAAAATTAAACCATAAGGGATGGCCCCAGGCCACCTCAAAAAGAAAAGCTTGCACTTTCCTCTGTCATAAACTTTTTTCTTAATAGAGCTCATCAGATTTGTTTTGAAACTAGATCCATTCCACCTACCCTGCAATATGCACTGTCATTGAAAACCTTCAGGAAATCATTGTATTCAATCTAATTCATATTCATCGCATCAGTCTACATTTCATTATTCTTACTATCATATGAAAAATCTTTGTCATCTTCAGCATACAAAGTGTACCCAAATTCAACAAAACATTCATAGGCATGCTCACTATCATATGTTGTTGAATGTGCCCACAACTGCACTGGGATTTAAAAATCTGAATACTCCTCATGGCAATAATTTTTTTTTGTCTCATCAACATCTTTTGAAACAATCAAAATCAAAATTATTTTCTATTTCTTTTCTATCACCAGTTGGTATTAACACATACCTCTAATCCATATAGTCATCCTCACACATACTTGAATCAACAAATGTTGAAAACTCATCATCATGCAAACCAACATCTTTCACTTGTAGGCAAAAATTATTTAAATCACATACCTCCTCTTGGACACAAATAGATTCATGATCATTTTCAAAAATTTCATCACTGTGAGAAATGCTCATGGAGTCATATGAATTGCTGCACACAGTATCTTCACTGTCAAAGCATATATAGGCTGGAGCAAAAACTCTAGAATCATCTTTATGTGCATACTTCTGGTACCCAAGAGTCAATAAATCTGAAACTTGCTTACTGTTGAGTGAACAGGTCTCTGCTTCCATATCTTCAACTATGTCTCCAACCTCTTGATAATCACCCTGTTGTAGATCAACATCCATAACTTCATCCTTGCAATTTGAGTATTCAATGGATCCCTCATAACATACACTGTCACAATTTGTTATGCAAGAGATATTGTCCTTGTCTTCATTGTTGGAAGGCATGATATCTTCTTCAATTTCAGCTCCTGAAACATTGCTGATGTACTCTCCAGATGGTGTGTCCCTATCATCTTCCAAATAAGTATCCATGTACATTATCCCAAGCATGGAATCAATAAATTTATTTGTTGCATCCGAGGTATACTGCTTTGATGATTCTGGCCAATAAACTGATTTAGGCTTTGATGCTCTTAGAAGTTGTGCAACAAATGTGGATCTTGTAGGCCTATGATGAGGAGGTAATTGCATACAAATTTCTACCATCGTATTGTATAAATAACTCACAGATTCTTCCTTATATGTCCTTATGTCAAAAAAGGCATCTACAAGACTTTTGTTTCTTTCTTGAATTTGAAAATACTCATCAAAAGTGTTCTGATGTGAATAGAGTACATTACCTTTATCACCAAAATTCTCTAATTGCATCATGTGGTATTTGTGGTTTCCAAGATCTCTTGGCACTTGTGTCTTCATTCTCACTGTATGATGGTCCGCTTGGTGATGTATTGTGAACACCTTTGACTCGTAATTACAGAAATTGTTGGTTCACTTGTAGCATCTGTTGGTCCAATTAGCCTTTGTTGCCTCAATTCC
The DNA here is from genome assembly GCA_007115665.2 of Sequoiadendron giganteum. Taxonomy (NCBI): domain Eukaryota; kingdom Viridiplantae; phylum Streptophyta; class Pinopsida; order Cupressales; family Cupressaceae; genus Sequoiadendron; species Sequoiadendron giganteum. The sequence continues at coordinate 612,594,934 of CM021106.1, forward strand.
TTCAACTCTCTTATTAATTGTTGTCTTCTTTTTGCTTCTACCATCTTGATAAAATGTTACTGCTTCACAACACCCATGCGTTATTTATCAGATAAAACAGAGTCGCCACCTACTTTTCCAAAAGTAGGAAAATGAAAAAGATTGTTTTGGTCTGCCCCAACGGAATCTCCAAAAATGGGAAGGCTGAAAAATATTCCTGAGTAAATCCCCATTTGAGTCACCAAACTGTTGTGTGTGTGACTCGGATGGGGAGTTACAAACTACACAATTATGATTCTCTGATTGGAGGCCGATTTTGCAACTCTGTTGACTCTGTAAATGGAAAGGATGGAACCAAATTTTTTGATGTTTGTCCCCAGCGGAGTCACCAAACTGTTGGGTCTCAAAAACGTAGGTTTGAACCACGAGAGGTTGCCAAGCTCTCACAATGCTTTTGGCCAATGTAAAAGGCCAATTGATGCAATTGAACCTTCTTCTCTTTAGGTTCTGTTAGACCTAGGCGGGTGAACCTAATGAATGATGCAGATTGACATGTATTTCCTGGTTGAGAAATCTATCCACAATGGCAAATGGAAGTGGACAAAGAAAATCACTACAACTAATCCTACTCCTACTACACAAATGAAAGGTTTTGAAAAAAAAGCATTTGTATGAAATCTTATTTCTTGGTTGAGGTAGATCAGTGCCTTCTATCCACATGGGCAATGGAGTCAAAATAGAAAATGATTGGTATTTTCCTTCTCTGGTTTAATTTCTAGTTGTCAGTTACTTTATAAAATAAAATCTTATGACTGGCATAATTTCATTTATTTATGGCTTGCATAAATTATGTTGGAATGTTTTCTAACCTGGTTCTTCTTAAATTATCCAAAAGAAATCTCTCAAAAATTGTGACTTACTTGAAGGGATTTAATTATGACTTGAGACACCAGCAAATAAAAATCACACAAAGTGAAAACATGCACCTTTATGAATCAAAATTTATGCTTGATAGAGTAACTCCAATGATCAAAATTCTTCAAATTGGAGAGAACCAAGATAAAAAATTATAAAAATTATAACATCTCAACAACTGAACCAGAAGGTTTTCACTAGTTAAAAACATCAGTTTCCATTGCTCTGTTTCAAGAAAGATTTGTACATTATTTCCATTCCCAGTCTTATTTATTAGAAAATCTCACTCCTATCCTAACCCCCTCTCAAACTAATTTTCAAAATATTTATACAATACATATCTCAAGGGTCGCAACCCTTCATTTTTTGTTAGAGCCGTTTGATATTCTTTAGCAGATATTAAAATATTTGATTAATTTTCCTTATCGGCAAATTAAATATTTAAAACTATAGTTATGCTTTGATTTTACATTTAATATCATTTCCCGCCCTTATTTCACTTTATCTGCTCCTTACATTTTATTTCCATGTGGCCTTTATTGTGTTTACTGTTATACCGTGGTCGTTATCTTCCTACCCGACAGTATGACAGTCTTAACCGTCAAGGTCTTCTCCCGACTGTTACCGCGCTACCATGGCCATCCCTCAAGCTAGTTGCATCATCATGGTAACCACCTCACCATTAACTTACCGCCTCTGTCTTCGCCATTCAAGTCTCCATTATTTGTTGCATATGTTCCTACCATGCTACAGCGGACTCCTCGATGACCATCCGCAGTTGTGCAGTGACTGTCTGTCGACCACTGCCCATTCACTCCCCGACTGTTACCGCAATCACCGCGGTCATTGTTTTAACGGCCATGGTACCGCGATGGCTCTTCTAACTGCTACCTCGACTATCACTTACTGCCCACCGCGATACCGCGGTCAATGTTTTGACCATGTGTGGTGTGGCAGTAAGCACTTTATGCCTTCTCCCAAACCGCTACTGCCATACCGCGAGCCCCCTGATGGGAGGCCGTGGTAAAGCGGTAAGACATAAAAATTAAATATTAAAGCAGCGGAGAAAGGTATTTTAGCTTTATAAAATGTGGTGATTTTTTTTTTGAAAGGTAATGAAATATAATGGAATTAAGTGGGGGAAAGATGTGAGGGCGGTTAATGACTTTTATGGGAAAGATAGTGAAAACATAAGGCATGAACAAAAAAAATACCTTAGGGTTTTGATGGAAATTTATGGAAAATAATAGGAAAACCCTAGGAATTTTTATGGAAATTTTGGGTTCTAACACCTTTTTCTCCATTTTGGAGCCCATTAGAAAATTGGATAGACGCGACATAAAGTTGCAGAGAAGAGATATTGCTCAATTTAAGATCCAATGGGACTAGTATTTTGAGCACGGTGCTACTTGGGAGGATGTAGAAGAAATAGAACGCACCTTTCCACATTTGCTTTCTTGAAAGAAAAAAACTCAATAATATTGTTTGATATTTCTTTTTGGTTTGAGATATTATGATATTTCATGCTTTAAAATTTTGATGTTGAAATGGACATATTTTGAAATGATGTTGAAATAGATATATCTTACGTGTGATGTTGAAATAGACATATATTTTGAAATAGTGTTGAAATAGATATATATATTATATGTGATGTTGAAATAGACATATATTTCAAGTGATGTTGAAATAGATATAAATGATCAAAAGTGTTATGATGTCATTCATTTTGACTTACTAGACATCATGACGAAGTCTCTTCCAAGAAAGGAAGGATCTCATAACCCATCTTTATTACGTATTTATTTAAATAAGGAAAATTGAATTATTGATGAAATACAATCAAATAATATTAAATGGAGATTATGGAATATTCACCTATTGAATATGAAGAATTGACTAATGCTGACTTTATGAAATTCTGAAAACTATTTTTTTTATATGTCATCAAGAATTGAATGTTACTGTTCAATTTGTGAGTGTGTGCAGTAGCAAGGTGACATGATGCAGGATGAGAACATGGTTGAAGTAGGATTATTTATCCAGATCAAATGGTAAGCCAGTTGGAATTTGGGTGCACACACCATACAAGGGCATGATGACTTGCATTTAAATCAAATTACATATATCAAAAAATGAGAATTTCTTGACTTGAAATATTTTCCTATTTGAAAATATATGGCTTATAGATATAAAAAAATTATCCATTTCAAAAATTTTGTTTAAAATTTATTTATATATAGAGAGAGATGTATCTCTAATTTGAACTTAAGTTCCCTAATGAAATTAATATTGTATGGAACTCGTAAGCCATAACAAATAATTATACATGGAAGTATATATGTATATATATACATGTATGTACATAAGATTTGAATACATATATATATATATATAAATGTACATATACGTGTGTATATGCAAATGTAGAAAGTATGGTAAATAAGAATGAAATCATTTAAATAAACTCACAAATATGAATATATATATATATACTACTATGTCGTTAAAAAATATATCCTTGACATTTTCACTCATTTTGGCCCTTTCTTGTGGTTTTTGACCTAGTTTTGCTTGGATTTAATGTTGTAATGTGGATAAAACATTCACATTAGGTCTTGAACCCTTTTCAATCAATAAAAACCTTATGGTGTCTTGTAAAAGTGTTGTGAAGTGTTGTAACCCACTTTCACACTTTTCTAGGACCCTTCTATCACAATTCATCTAAACAACCTCTTTTTACCCCTTTCCAAGCCTTATTTCAAAGTGTTTTAAAGAGTTTTAACAAAATCTCACACTTTCCTAGGCTTGTCATCACTAAATTGACCCATTCTTATGTTAAAATGGCCCCTTAATGCACTTATAGGCCTGACTTAAGTGCTTTTTGGAAGACAATCCTAATAAGCAATAATAATCACACTTTAATTCTCGACAACCACTTAAATTTTCCCAGGTGGACTAAATCGCCACCTTGGGCGACTTAGTCCCATTTGGCATAAAAATCAAAATTAACTCAAAATTTTGGTGGGATATTGTCTCCTAGAACCTAAGGTTGGCCTGTGATGTGTTATTTTCATGAAATTAGGGCATACAAAGTATAAATAAAGGGTTTTCCCCTCATTCTCAGCCTAATTCTATCTCTGATCTCCTAAGTCTCATTTTCTCCTATCCCCTTCTTCTATTAATCATTCTTCTCAAGCAAGCTAGGGTTTGAGCAGTCTAAGTCATCAAGCAAGAATTTAAGGGAAGATTCTTCAACTATTATTGTAGACATTCAAGACCAATCATCATGGAAAGGTACTAACTCCATTATTTCATGTTCATACTTCATTAAATTTTCTATTCATTTTGGTTTAGTTACCTAAAAGGGGTTTGACTAAGGTAAACCCCCATGCCCTAACAATCAACATTTCTTTATTTATCTTTTGGTATTTTTATAGATTCAGGTACATTGAAGGCTTTGAAGATTTGTTGAAGACCTCTCCTTGCTTGCAAAGTCCAAATATCCACTAAAATTACTTTAAGTTCTGGAAATCAATATTTCAGAAGCATGCACCTATGAAGAACCAGAGTATAGACCGAAGGCTTTTGTTTCCCCTTTTGAATCTTCTGAAAAGTGAAAGTGGACACTTCCCCCAGTTGTGGCGACTTAGTCCCACTTTGCATATTTTTCAGAGATTTCTGCGGATTTGGTACCCTTTTGGTTGAAACAAGCCTCGATGCAGTTTTCCAGAATTTTCTTGAAACTAGACTAAGTCGCCCAGTTTGGCACAAGTGTTTCGCTAGGCTTAAAAAATAGATTTTACAAAATTCCAGGGACATTCACAGTCTTCATTCTAGCCTCTATCAATTTCCAGTTGCAATCCTTATTTTCCCTTCTATCTTGCTTTGTATTGCATTTCATCTATCTTCCTACATATTACAGTGTGTCTTCGAACAAGTTGCATTTTCTAAATGTTTAGTCTCTTTTATCAATTTCCAACATATATATCATTGTGCTTAGACACATTCACACACACACTTAGTACATTAATCTTTGAATGTAGCATTTCCATTTTGGTATCCCTCTCTCCTTTTAGGTGAAAAACCATAGAAGAGTTAGAGAACCCTAAGGTGGTACCAAAATATTCATTACATTTTGGTAAACCTACCTTTCAAACACCTTCTTTTATGATTTGGAGTCCCTTATCACCTTAGATTCAGTTGTCATTGCATTTTGCATTGTTTATTTTGCATTCTAGAGTTTCACATTTTTGCATTGATGAAAGTGTATCTACCTTGCATTTTTGCATCTCAAATAACTATCAATCATACAAAATCTACATTTATCTTTCCTCTTCTGATCATCCAACATCAAAACCATCAAACCCAGTTACACATTTTTGGAAATTTTGAAAAAACCCCTAATTGGGACTAATTCGCCATTCGGGGCGACTTAGTTCGTGTCCAAATTTTTCACTGTCAATTACAACATCATAAACCTCATTTATGTGCTTTCTTAGGCTCCTAGTATCATATACTATAAGTCTAGAAAGTTTTAGGAACATTGGTTTTATGCATCTAGCTCAAAATCATCATTTTAGGGTTGCCATTTTTTAAATCATTTCATCATTAGATCTAAAAATGCTTACATTTCTGAAATTTTGCATCACATTGATAAAAGTACTTTTCACTTTTGCATCTACAATTTTTTTATTCATAAAACTTTGCATAAGTTTTATAAAAGTGCTTTTTATTCTTGCATGTACATTATTTACATTCTTAAAGCTTATCATATATTGGATAAAAATGTTTTGTATCTTTGGATATACATTGTTTATATTGCTGAAACATTACATGAAGTGGTTACATATGCATTTCATTTTTGTATCTAGGCATGCTAAGAAAAATTTCCTATCCTCTCCCTATGGTTACAACTTTGGACATTCCTAACGATCATATTTGTTCTTCTCCTAATCTCTCTCCTCTTGGTGATGAAGGGATTTTGAAGAACCAATCAATGACAGTTTTGAGAATCCTAGTTATTTCTCTCCTCTTACATCTCTTAGTGGACATAACATTAATGAACATGACAACACAAACATAACTAATCATGACAATAACATTTGTTCTTCTCCTAGTATTTCTCCTAGTTGTGGTGAAGATACTTTGTTGTTAAAAAACACAATTAGTGAAGGTCATGAGAATCTTAGTTGTCCCCCTTCACCTCAAGAAAACCTTACTAAGTATGAAAATTCAACCATTGATCATTCCTCTACTTGTGATGAAGCTATTTTAGAAGAACCAACCTTTGAATGTCAAGAGCAATTGGTTTGTAGTTCTCCTAAAACCCTTCCTCCTAGAGAGGACATCATGATACCCGATAAGGCTAACATTGAAAATAATAATATTGTATCCTTAGAAATACATGAAGAGATACCCTTATCCTCTCACTCACTCAAGGATGTTAACATTATTCAACCTCAACTTATCCTTTATCCCCCATCACACAAAAAACAAACTCAAACTAGACCCAAACTCATCCTTTACCCACCTAAGAATAATGTGTTGCAGCAGTTGAGTTACAACACCATTGCTCATACACATTACAAAAAAACAATTTGCACCCATGACAACCAACCCCCACACCCTTACCTTTTCCTAATCCCATATTACCTACCGCCCCTCGATTAAATTCACTCATTAGGGAGTATGATCTTATTGAACAACTAAGAAATACTCCTGCTAAGATATCATTATGGGATCTTATTTAAGCCTCCCCTCACTATCACAACATGATGCAGAATTCCCTACAACAAGTTACCATCCCTTCTAATGTGCAACCACATGACATAGCAACTATTATTCATGGAATCAACGCTGATATTATTTTCCACCAAAGTGAGTTCCCTCCTTTGGAAGTGTAAAAAAATTGAAGCTTTCATAATAATCGCTTAATAGAACACAAAAGGGATCAAGAAAAATCTTGTAGATACTAGCTCTACCCTTAATGTGTGTATTGTGAGCCTTCTAGATAGGCTTGGCATTACTCGATCAACCATTCAACCTGACTCTCTCTCTCTATATTAGAAGATTTGACAATGTCATAAAGAAATTGCTTGGTGTGATCACTATACCTCTTACAGTTGGAATGACCACATTGGAAATAAAAATCTATGGTATGCCTCATGAACTTTAATATAATCTTCTTTTAGGAAGACCGTGGATTCATGCAATGAATGGGGTTCATTCCACTCTTCATCGTAAGATGAAGTACATCTCCTACAACAAAGTGCACACACTTGACACCGAACCTTACCCTAATAGTTGCTTGAACATTTAGAAACATGAACCGAATCATTTAAACACCTTAACACCAACCACACAAGTGGAACCCACACAACAAACAAATAAAGAACAACATATTTAAAAAATCATGAAGTTACTAGATGATGATTGGGGTGAACCTTAGATTTCACACCTACAATCATGGACCAACACAAGATCATACAAAAAGACTTTGAAAAGGGAACAATAGTCTTGTCATTGCCAGACTCAACGGATCCTTTGAAAGAATCCACCTCCACTACTTTAGAGAAAGTAGCCAACAACGTGTAGGGAAATTTTGGTCATCTCAGAGAAACATCCAAGATTAGTAGTGTCTTCAGTAACTTTAATTTCAATTAGATTGCCTCAAAATAATGTACAAATATGTCACAAAGAGGAATCACACACAGTTCATTTCCCACATTAAACCTTCTGAGAGAAGCTCATGCAAATCCTGTTTCAACAACTTGCATAAACAAATTCAACAAACAAAACCAATAAACATGAAACATGAAATATGAAATAGAACAATGAACACATAGATTTACGTGGGGAAAACCCTTTCGGTTAATAAAACCCCACACTCCAAAAGCCCAGATCGCCATTATACTATTCATGTAACAAAAAAATTACAAATACAACTCAAGCACTAAGCCTTTACATAGATTACATCTTGTTTCACTCTGGAGACAAACTAATAGCAATCCCGTTCTATTTCCCTCTCTCCTTTTTTACATTTCTTTGATCAACCTCTTAGTCCATTACAAAATTTCCACTGTTACAATACTCTCACACATTATATAGAGAAAATTCACATAGAGAGAGAGGTTTCAAAATCGAACCACAAAGAGAGAGAGGAGTCACCTACTTTAGAACAACACTCTCATTCTCCAACCTTCGAATGATTCTATACAGTCAACTTTTATCCCAATTCAAAACCGTTTAGTTTGTTTTCTACAGTTAGATCAACCATCAACCTGTCTTGGACAATGAATATTCTCCTCCAACTCATCACGTTCCTCCAATGAACAATCGACACATCGGTAGGTCAAAAAAGTCATCGTTCGTTCAACCGATTCCATCTTCACATTCATCGACCTGACTTTGTCTATCGGTCACAATCTTGAAAGAGACACCGATCACCAAAGTCTCTCCGATGTCAATCGATGTCCTTATGTCTCGACCAATCCTATCGACAATACAATGTCCACTGACAAGAGTTCATAATGTCACAAAGGAGCCTCAAGTCACCCCGATGTCATTTACCTCAAACACCTTTCGAACCATCTTGTTAGCCTGAGTCACACCAATGAACAACATGAACAGGTCTATCGACATGACCAACACTATTGGTGAACATCTAAGATGTCACCTCAATAGTCGAGGTCTCTCTGATGTCCCAAAAGAACATCAAGACCATGCGTCGCCAAGAGTCACACTAAAGTTCAGTAGAACAGATCCATCAGCTAGAACAACACCATCAGACAAGGATCAAAAAGTCTCATCAAAGTCTAATGACACCCCGGTGACCTTAAGCCTAGCTACATTTCAGAACACTTCATCGGCAAGAGTCACACCGAACATAGCCCATCGGCTAGACCAACACTGTCGGTTCAACAACCACAAGTCCCACTGAAGACCAGAGTCACCTCGATATAGATCAACGGCCAGAGTCACCCCGACGGTACTACCATTGGTCAGATTCCTACTGTCGGTTCAGCATTCTCAAGTCTAACCGAAGACCAATGTTACCTTGATTCTCTGTTCATCGGCAAGAGTTTCCATGCATTACAACGATCTCAGCTAGATATCCTCTACCATTAAGGCTCTTTTTGAACCTCCCTGTTAGCCCGAGAAAGTATCATCGGTCAGACTTACACCAATATAAATTTTTGGTCGAACTTCTATCTTCGACAAGAGTTAGAAAAATCACGTTGATAGTTCATGTCACACAAACAACCTTCATCGCCAGAACACACCAAAGGTCTCACCGATATGTTCAAACAAGGAACTTCATAGGAAGAACTCAAATCAGGCTGAGTCACACCGATCTCACAAATAGTTCATGATCACTATACAGATCGGCCAGACATCTCAATGGTCAAACCGAAATTGTTTTCTTAGAGGTTTAGGCAAATGGGATTGAGGCACACAATTCCAACAATCTCCCACTTAATGAAGATCACACTAACACCTCTAGAGCACTCAGGAACTACTGAGATCACACTGGCACCAACAGTTTAGACCCTACTCTGTTCAAGTCACTATTCAACAACATTCAGGACACCCAATCAACATGTTTCCATAGATAATAGTCTACCAGACAATTTGCAAAAAAATCAAGTATCCAACTGCAAATCACTATCCAACATTGCAACCAATCACAACCTTTTGTGAAACCACATAGATCTTAAACATGCTCTCATGCTCCATCAAGACTTCTGCAACAACATCTAAGATGTCCACCGTTCAGGAAACAATCCCTGTCATCCTCCAACATGCCGCCTATGGAAGAAAGGTACAAGCCAAGGTGAATATGCACCAATCCAAAAAACACAAGAAAAAGATCCGAGTGATATTGACAACAAGATACTGCCATCATTCCAGAAAACAAGATAAAAACATCACCTAGAATAACAATCAGACTGACTTCTTCTATCCAACCGATAAACCAACATAACTGAAAATAGCACCCACAACAAGTGTTGGATCATCCAATCATCCATACCTTAAAGGTATCAAACATTATTAAACTTATGCCACCAACATAACCAACTCATGTACATGTAGTCACAAGCTCCATGTGTAAGCAAGTCGATGAAGAACAAACATTTTTAGGAACTCACACTACATGAGTCATGCCAAAAAAACTAAAACAATTTAAAAGGGTCAAACAAGTCTACCAATCTACAACAAATAGAAAGTGTAACCATGTAGTACCAAGGACCGAACTCCACATTGATATGCAAAACCTACAAAAAAGCTGCTACAAGAAAAACATCTCTTCTAACCAATCTAGGAAACTCTTCCATGTATGCCACATCCAACAAAGAAAACAATATTATGTGAAACCACACATTTGGGAAGATCAATAAGACCAAAGAGAATTTGCATATCATAACATGTAGTACGTCCTTGTACAAAACACCTTCAAGTATTAGTTGTGCCAATTAGTATCTTTTTTACATCCCCACCATAAAAGCCTTAACAACATCCAACTGATTAAACAACATGAATGTAAGCTTCTCGCAAAAGATCAAACTACTCTATTCCCTATTTCAAGAAATCAGCCCACTACCATCCCCTATGACATCATAAATGAAAAATTTATTCCAAGGAGATAACCAAGTTGTCCATATCTCACAATGAATCCTCCAGAACCATCTGACCATAGGTCAAGATCCACGAATGAAAGAAATACATAACACACCTAAGAGAAACAATGGGCACTACCTCTCAAGTTATAAACTGCCAAGAAGGCCAAGAGTGGGAATGAAACAATTCCTCCAAGATATCCAAGTCATTATGAATCATCCAATAACTATCTCCTCATAGGTCTCTATTTAACTCACGTTCAATCAAGGTGTAGGCTTCTCAGACCTTCTTATTCTCCATGTATCCATGAGCATCTGCAAACAAGCACCTCATACCAAAATCCAAATGCAACATAGCAATATCATGAAGTATCAAGAAAATGATCAAAGCACCCAATACACAAATAATCTACCAAGATCAATGTCAAAGCTCCAACTGTAGTATCAGGAACTTAACATGATATCATGATCTTTACATTCCCTCTTAGGAGATACTAGGCTCCAAGTGAAGAAACCAATGTCTCAAGAGCAATGCACAATGTCAAAACTTTAATGCATAAGCAAGAGTATACCATGACATAAAAAAAACAAGCTCTGAACCAACATCACTTGTCAAGCACCAGCAAAACCTCAACCCAAAGAACACCCACATCCTCCATGGTTTCAAAATGCTAACCATCTTCAAATAGTGACCCTGTAAATGTGAAAAAACCCTTCTACAACAATAGGATCAAAGAGATCCTCCTAGAAACATCTACAAACTAAAGAAGACAAATTATTAATAGTCACTGCTAAACCTCCCACTGAATAGTGATACTGAGATTTCCGAGCAGCATGACCAATCCAAAACTAAAAAAAATAACTTCCAGTTCCACAAACATATAGTTGTATTGCTAATTATTCCAAGTGAAACCAAGATCTCATAAGTAAGGAGATTCACCATGCTACAAGAATCCATAATCGACTATCCAGGAAATCACTTATCATCCATCCTCTTACCTCAAAATAGTCACACCAATGCACAAGTGACCACAAAATAGGCCAACTATCAAGTTTGCATAAACATTGAATCAAATCATGTGGATATAGACAACCCACATCCAAGTTCTCTTAACAATCAAGTAGGTAAATACAACCCACAATATTGCACAACTCGTAGATCCAATTAATGAAACATGAAGACTCACTACCACATCAATGTATTGCAAAAATGAGGCCTCACAAGAGAAAAAATATGTAGACACCCTGACTCAAACACCAAATCAAGTACAAATTCAATTTTCCAAACATTTCCACACCAAGCACCATATTCTAGGAATCCATCAAGAATTACCATAGAAATGATGAGTGATTGATCACATAGCAAACATTTCTAAGCAAAGAAAGAATCACACCTTCTCTCACCGTGCACAAAGCATGTAAGTAGAGCTACAACTATCTCATCCAGTGGCACCTCGAGGAAGCAAAGGTCTAGAAAATAGCTCTTCAACAAATCCACAAAATAGCAAGTTTTCTTGACCATGTAAAACCTGCAAAACCATAAAAACATGTAAGTATAATACATCCTTAAAAAGAAACAAAATTTTAGGAACCCCAGGCCTATTTCAAGCCAACTCCAAAACCACCAATATGCACTTGCATCTAAGAAAGAGATAGGCTATTTCAGAAGCTTTCAAATCATCTAATGATTAACTCCATAGACTTCATGCGTTCAAGGTTAACAGAAAACAATGCCTTCCAACACTAGGAAATTCCACCCAGCATAAGCACTCTCTTCTATGGCTGAGAAATAGCCCATGACTCTCCATATTACCAGGGAGCCTCTCACATAGACACCTAATATTAAAGCTTTACTGCTACACAACCACTAAGAAAAGAAATCCACCTCATACATCAAGGTTATACTGTTGCCAACAAGGAGACACGGATCACAACAATTTAATATGACCAACTCCATTGTCTCCATCTTCACCATCCTTCAAGCTTCTTGTTGTCTCTGAATAACACAAGACGTCCACTCGCTAAAGGATCAATACATCAGCTGATTCCTCTAGATTTTCTCAAGCCTAATAGAATAAGAAAACTTCACAAGAGAAATATCCAAAACCAACAACTAGAAGAAGGCTCTAATACCACTTGTAGGGAAATTTTGGTCATCTTAGAGAAACATCCAAGATCAGTAGTGCCTTCGGTAAGTTTAATTTCAATGAGATTGCCTCAAAAACACGTACAACTATGTCACAAAGCAGAATCACACATAGTTCATTTCCCACATTAAAAATCATGAGAGAAGCTCATGCAAATTTAGTTTCAACAACTTGCATAAACATATTCAACAAACACAACCAATAAACATGAAACATGAAAGATGAAACAAAACAATGAACACACAGATTTGTGTGGGGAAAACCCTTTTGGGTAACAAAACCCCACACTCCAAAAGACCAGATCGCCATTGTACTATTCATGCAACATAATAGTTACAAATACAATTCAAGCACTAAGCCTTTACATATATTACATCTTGTTTCACTCTGGAGACAAATTGGTAGCAACCCTGTTCTATTTCCCTCTCTCCTTTTTTACATTTCTTTGATCAGCCTCTCAGTCCATTACAAACTTCACACTGCTACAATACTCTCACACAGTATACAAAGAAGATTCACATAGAGAGAGAGGTTTTTCAATCAAAACATAGAGAGAAAGGAGTCACCTCCTTCAGAACAACATTCTCATTCTCCAACCTTCGAATGATTCTATACAATCAACTTTTATCCCAATTCAAAACCATTAAGTTCATTTTCTACAATTAGATCACCCATCAACCTATCTTGGACAACGAACAGTCTCCTCCAACTCATCGCATTCCTCCAATGAATAGCCAACACATCGACAGGTCAACAAAGTCATCATTCATTCAATCAAGTCCATCTTCACATCCATTGACCTAATTTTGTCTATCAATCACAGTCTTGAAAGAGACACTGATCACCAAAGTCTCTTTGATGTCATTCAACATCCTAAAGTCTCGACTAGGCCTATCAAAAAGAAAATTTCCATCGACAAGAGTTCATAATGTCACATCTAAGCCTCAAGTAACCTCGATTTCATTAGTCTCAATCACCTTTCAAACCATCTTGTTAGCCTAAGTCACACAAATGAACAACATGAACAGGTCTATCGACATGACCAACACTATCAGTGAACATCTAAGATTTCACCTCGATAGCCGAGGTCTCTTCGATGCCCCAAAATAAAATCAAGACCACGTGTCGCCAAGAGTCACATTGAAGGTCAATAGAACAGATCCATCGGCTAGAACAACACTATCAAAAAAGGATTAGAAAGTATCATCGAAGTCTAGTGTCACCCTAATGACCTTAAGCCTAGCTGCAGTTTGGAACACTTCATCGGCAAGAGTCACACCAAACATAACCCATCGACTAGATCAACACTATCGGTTCAACAACCACAAGTCCCATTGAAGACCAGAGTCACACCAATATAGATCATTGACTAGATTCACCCCAACAATACTACCATTGGTCGGATTCCTAATGTCGGTTCAACATTCTCGGGTCTAACTGAAGACCAATGTTACCTCAATGATATGTTCATCAGTAAGATTTTCCATGCATTACACCGATCTCACCCAGATATGCTCTATCATTAAGACTCTTTCTGAACCTCCATGTCATCTCGACAAATTATCATCGACCAAACTTACACGGATATAAGTTTTCGATCGGACTTCTATCATCGATGAGAGTTAGAAAACTCGCGTTGATAGTTCAGGTCACATCGAAAACCTTCATCGCTAAGACACACCAAAGGTCTCATTGATATGTTCAAACAAGGAACTTCACAAGGAGAGTTCAGATTGAGCCGAGTCACATCGATCTCACAGACAGTTCAGGATCACTATGCAGATCGGCCAAACATCTCAGCGGTCACCCCAAAATTGCTCCCTCAGAGGTTTAGGCCAGTGGGATTGAGGCACACAATTCCAACACAACGAAAAACCACATGATCCAAAAGCAATGAAACAACTTTATGGAAAAGTTTATGAGCTTATGAAACAACTTAGATATAGTGGAAAAGGATGTGGTGCTAACAAACAAGGTATCCGCAACCCTATATATCCTCACGCACAAACATCAAATCATGGTCTTGGCTATTGTCCTCTCATTGAAATCATCAACCCTTCATCCAACATCAACACTCTCCCACAACATTCTTCTAAATCACCTTCAACACTAGTGCATCCTGAACTAATGGATACTAATGGTCTAAAAGGTAATCCTTTACAACACTTGAAAGACACAAAGAAATATTTTCTTAATGTCAATGTCATCTCGCAAAACACTAATTATTTAGATTTTACAGACTCCTCTAAAGGAGTGTACAAAATCGCACAATCTAAAGTGTCTTGCGTAAATATGACATCCTATACTAAGCAAGACACTTCTTTGTTACACGATAAAGGAACACCTACCTTCGATCAAGAGGGTATCTTGTCAAGACTCCTCCAAGATCACTTGATATCCCTTCCTCTGTGAACTCGAAAGAAATTCTATTACAAGAATTCCTTTTTCACCTATCATAGACTTCACAATCATTCTACTAATGAATGTAAGGCCTTGAGTAGTAAAATCCAACATCTTAAGGAATTTGGTGCTCTCCCTTATGTGGGGGCTAAAAATTCCTCTAATTGATACCGATTTTCACTCTACCATATATTTCCTCAATCCTTTTGGCCCACTCTTGTCCTACACTAAGTAGGGGAAAGGGGTTATTTATCCTTGTCCTCGTATGTCACTCATCATTGTCTCTTTTGGCTAGTCATTAACCTTTCATGAACATATAAGAGCAAGCTTCAGATGTGGATGACTTGTCTTAAGTTGACTCACATGTGACATACACTTCTTTTCATGATGTAGCTTATCATAAACATATGACTTGGCATAGGGCTTTCCTAACAAGTTCTCATATCCTCTTCTTCTACTTTAAATAAATTTCTCATAGTAATGGTGTTAACAACCTCTTTAAAGTGGGGGCATACATCGACACTCACATTTTACTATGCGATTTTATTTTTCTTGTGATTCCCTCTCTTGGAAACATTAGGTACAATGTTGCTCAAGATGAGACATTGCACTTGTCCTCTCTTAAAAACAAGATGAGACCATTTGCACTTGTCCTCTCTTGGAGACATTACACATGATTTTCCTTAAGATGAGACCTTGCACAAACTAAGCAAAATCCCTTTGAACATTACTTACATGATCATTTACACAAGTCATTTTATTTTGTGGTGCCTTATTAAAGTTATCAGGAGGTATAACTTGGGTATGGTTTGAGCAGGAAGCCCAACCAGCGGCATGAATCTCCCCATAGCCATCTTCATGTGTGTGAGTGAATACCAACCGTGAGTGTATGTTTCTCACCTTCTTGGGCCTTCTCACCCA
Source organism: Sequoiadendron giganteum (assembly GCA_007115665.2). Classification (NCBI taxonomy): domain Eukaryota; kingdom Viridiplantae; phylum Streptophyta; class Pinopsida; order Cupressales; family Cupressaceae; genus Sequoiadendron; species Sequoiadendron giganteum. The sequence goes on from CM021106.1 coordinate 612,610,916, forward strand.
GTGGACAAACCAAAAATTTTGTCGCCCTAGAGTGAGTACACATATTTTTGGACAAACAACCTAGATCTGATCCACAACTAGCTGGACAAATGCTTGAAGCTTGATCCACCTTTTTTACTTTTTCTTATTCTTCTCTTCCTTCTATTCCTTGTTATCACATGATCGTGTAACTTGTTTTGCTACAAATAATTCGCCCTTGAATGTGTCCTTTTGCACTTATGTCAATTTGACTTAGGATCTTGAATCCTAGGGGCTTGACCGTCTCCTTCATCTGTCATTCTTCACCATCTGCATTGGCACCGCTTGGATATTTTAGTTTGAGTTTGAAGAAATTTCAACCTCTCACTAAAGTGGGAGCTAAATGTGTCACAAAAAATGTATATCCTTGACATTTTCACTCATTTGGGCCCTTTCTTGTCATTTTTGACCTAGTTTTGCTTGGATTTAATGTTTCAATGTGGCCAACACATTCATATTAGGTCTTGAACCCTTATAAATCAATAAAAACCTTATGGTGTCTTGTAAAAGTGTTGTGAAGTGTTGTAACCCACTTTCACACTTTTCTAGGACCCTTCTATCACAATTCACTTAAACAACCTCTTTTTACCCCTTTCCAAGCCTTATTTCAAAGTGTTGTAAAGAGTTGTAACAAACTCTCACACTTTCCTAGGCTTGTCATCACTAAATTGACCCTTTCTTATGTTATAATAGCCCCTTAATGCACTTATAGGCCCAACTTAAGTGTGTTTCGGAAGACAAGCTTGATAAGCAATAATAATCACACTTTAATTTCCGACAACAACTTAAAGTTGCCTAGGTGGACTAAGTCGCCACCTTGGGCAACTTAGTCCTATTTGGCATAAAAATCAAAATTCACTCAAAATTTTGGTGGGATATTGTCTCCTAAACCCTAAGGTTGGCCCGTGATGTGTTATTTTTGGGAAATTAGGGCATAACATGTATAAATAATGGGTTTTCCCCTCATTTTCACCAGAATTCTATCGCTTATCTCCTAAGTCTCATTTTATCCTATCTCCTTCTATTCATCATTCTTCTTAAGCAAGCTAGGGTTTGAGCATTCTAAGTCATCAAGAAAAGATTCAAGGGAAGATTCTTCAACTATTGTTGCAAACACTCAATATCAATCATCAAGACAAGGTACTATCTCCATGATTTCATGTTCATGCTTCATTACATTTTCTATTCATTTTGGTTTAGTTACCTAAAAGGGGTTTGACCAAGGCAAACCCCTATGCCTTTACAATCAACATTTTTTTCTTTCTCTTGGTGTGTTTGCTGATTGAGGTATATTGAAGGCTTTGAATATTTATTGAATACCTCTCCTTTCCTGGAAAGTCCAAACATTCACTAAAGTCACTTTCAAGTTTGGAAATTAGAGTTTCAGAAGCAGGCACCTGCGAAGAACTAGAGTATAGACTGAAGGCTTTTGTTTCCCCTTTCAAATCTTTCAAAAAGTGAAGGTGGACACTTTCCCCACTTATGGTGACTTAGTTCCATTGTGCATATTTTTCAGAGATTCCTACATATCCGGATACCCTTTTGGCTAAAACAAGCCTTAGTGCAATTTTCAAAAAATTTCTCAAAATTGGACTAAGTCACCCAATTTGGCACAAGTGTTCCGCCAAGCTTAAAAATTAGATTTTTTAGAATTCTCGGGACATTCACAGTCATTCTAGCCTCTATCAATTTCCATGTGCACTCCTTATTTTCCCTTCTATCTTGCTTTGTATTGCATTTCATCTATCTTCCTACATATTACAATGTGTCTTCAAACAAGTTGCATTTTATAAATGTTTAGTCTCTTTTATCAATTTCCAGCATTTAGATCATTGCACTTAGACACATTCACACACACACACTTAGTACATTAATATTTGAATGTAACATTTCCATTTTCGTATCCCTCTCTCCTTTTATGTGAAAACCCTAGAAGAGTTAGAGAACCCTAAGGTGGTACCATACAACTATGTATATATATATATATATATATAAAAATGAATGCATATTCAAGCATATATGTGTCGAACTCAAATGATAAATGATAGCATACTAATATTGGGTTGATAATAAAATCAAGTACGATGATGGTAGTAAGGCCTATCATGAATTTAATGGCTATATTTGAATTGTGTAGTCGTCGGTAGAAATGCCATAATGCCTCCGCCTTGGGCATGCAAAAAGAGAGACTGTTGTTTCCATTTTTGAACAACACATAGGCATTTTGGTGAAGAAAACATAGAGAAAGGTGGATCGTAGGAAGGAAAAAGTAGAGAATATCAAAGAAAAAATCTAGGGGATAGCTTAATCGATTCAATATTAAGGTAATCCAAACCATGCAAGAAATATAAACTTGTTTTTATCCCTAGATTCTTTCCTTCATTATTATCAAGCGATAGCAACATCATTTTGTATATCGATTTCTTTTATTCTTTTGTGAGTACATTTGATATAATCCATGGCCTTGGGTTGAATGACATGGTGTCGACCTCTGTGGGTCACTTATTTTGCATTATATGTATGAGATATTTCTTTTAGGAAGCCATGTAGGTAGCTCTATGGGCTAATCCAAGCCATAGAATGATAAGCTCAGTCGGTTCTCCCTTGAGTCCACTCACATGAGCATGCCATATGATGGCTATCGTATTTTGTACACCATTTAATTGTAATTCATTGTGATTAAATAGTGATGGGGATCGATTAAGGATTCCCTTAGAATAGGGTTTGTAACCCTGTGAATTTCTTTCTTTTGACTGTTCACCACCCTTGTGGTTGGCTGAGGCATAATGCTGCAAGATTTGGTCTTAAACTCTTTTTATTTATAAATTTTGAGCCCATAGGGCTATCAGAAATAAATTTGATGACAATGCAGGTGATTCCTCTTATACTATATATGGGATCGACTACGACCCAGGGGAAATAAAAGACCCCTCTGAATATTGTATTTTCTTGTGATTTATATCGAACCCTGGTATTAAAATGGGATGATAACAAAAAATGGGAAAGCTTATGTTTATTTTTTTTAAGTCTTGAATGAATGTAGGTTGTCCTTGCTATGAAGTTGACTCCGTTCAACGAGGACGGTGAAATGGAAACCATGTTGAAATGAAATCAAGGTCAACATGTAGAATATCCTTGCATGCATGGTAATAAGCCAGTAAATTACATAAGTATAATTTTGAATATAATTATGATGATCTTGACCATAAGGAAATGGTTAAATTAGAGTAACCATAGCTTCATGTTATAGCCTATTGGGCAACAATATTTTTTTGAATATTTTCATATTGTCCTTATGTATGTTACAGGGCAGATTTTTACTTCAATGTTTTATGGACAATGTAAAAGAATCGCATTGTTTCTTCTAATTGTTAGTGAATCATATGCTTGTAAAAGTGTTCATTTCTTCTAAGAACATCTAGAGATCTGTAACAAAGCAATGATACTATAGATTTTTCATAAAATTGAATTGTAGAAAAGAGAATATGAGTGTTTTGTTGCATTACAACTCTGCTTGATTTATAAATGTTTAAATGATAAATATGCATATGTGAGCAATTTGATTATAACTGAATAGTAGGAATAATATTTCTTTTGTTTAAGCCAAGAATGTACATAAGAAAATAGCTAGTTTTGCAATTGTTTAGTAGGAAACAGTAAATGTATGTTCAAACAGTATGTATGAAACTGTAAGACTTGTACTGTTCACTTGACAATGAAAGGTCAAATAGAATACTATCTAAGTTCACAATATGAATTAATGATTTTTTCAGAATGTATGCACAAACTCAAACATTAGTAGGCCCATATATGTGTATGCACATAGACTTCGTTTATGTACATACACATACTTGTGACATACCTTCTTTTGTTTTTCTTTTAGTACTCATTCTAATGGAAAATTGCTTGAGATGATAAATAGAAATTAGTCATAAGAATGATGTGACTGAATGATGAATTACTCTGTGAATCATAAATCTATTTTTTCAGATTGAGCTTAGTTTACATTTTGATAGACATTTATGAAGAAGTAATTTGAATATTGAAAAAAAACAGTGATACCTTAGTTGACTAGAGCATCTATAGGTAGGTGTTGCTAGAGGGTAGATAGCTCTTTAGTAGAAAGTTACCTTTCAGGATGAGTGCCAAAATGGAGTCAGAGAATAGAGGTTTGTTTTACCAAAACCTATTGTTTGTTGTTGTTGCAACACATTTTTATGCTTGGCCAAACAATATTGTTCATTATGTATCTATGAATGAACTCTGTGATTTCACTCTCTACCATTCCTAGCATAGATCTTGCACTTTCTTTTCTAGCATATAGATGGAAATTGCATGTTGATGTTGGGCACACACCAGATTCCACCTTGCAGTTCTCTTGCTAAAATTTCCATGCAAGGTCGGGCATTTTTCAAGTCGAAAGAATATTACGGAGGTGTAAGCTTCGAGGATGGGCAATAAAGCACTTCAACCATGTTCTCGTCCACCAATGGATGCAAGCAAAGAATAAGAACCTTAGTGTTCACCACACTAATATAGTCTATGAAGTGACTTGATTTAACTATCATTTATGTACTTGATGAGAAATGTACGATGAAATGATATTATGGCCTTAGGTGTCAAGTGAACAAGATATTGTAATTTGACTTTTGAAGTGAATATAAGAATCTTTGACTCTTTTTAAATGGACATATGTAGCTATAATTGACTTTAGCCACTAGTTATATCTCTTTAATTTGGAGTATATTCATGTGTCATTTACAATAATATTTATTAAGTAATAATTAGGGATGAGTTATTACAATAAATGTCCTGAAACGGTAAAACATATTTTTTTTGACTGTTTTTATGCTAAAAAAAATCTAGAAAAAAAATTGTGAGTTAATTAAAATTTGGGATATTGATAATAAACTTGTTATGGAAGATGTTTTTATGTTTGATAAGAAAGTTAGTAAACATTGCAAAGCATTATGGATTTGTCTCTTAACTGAAATAATGTGGCACAATTGGAAAGCAAAGAATGATGAAAAATTTAAAGGCAATAGGAGGTACCTTACCAAGTCATCTAAAAGAATCATGTTTATCACTATTGCATTGCAGGTTACATTGCACATCGAGGTGTCACTTCAAAAGTTTGTTAATCTGATTAGAGATGGCTCGATAAGGGTCAATAAGAATGAGGTTTGGTGTGGTCATGCATGCATGTCAACTGGAAGGGGCAGAGCATAAAATCTTTCTGAAAGCTATAAATGAATCTCAAATGTAATCATGGAAGTGCAAGGAAGGCATATGGTGCAACGTCATAACAGGCAACAACAAAGTGATCTGTAAGATCCGAGGTTGGAGAAGTCAATCCTAGCAAGGTCAAATAGATGATGGTGCCGACAGTGGAGATGAATGAACCAATGGGGATGCAGACGGTAGATAACTTCTGTCCAAACCGATGATAGTTTTGAAATATGGGAATATAAATTCTATTTTTAGTCACAAGTATTTGTGTAAATCTGGTCATGATGCACTGCAAATCTAATTGAAACAGTGATACTTGTAATACTTGGATAAATCTGTAAATCTGTAATTTTGTATAGAGAATCTGCAAGGGTGGAAGTGTCTACAGGCTAATCTAACTATGGCATAACAGTGATCAGTTAAATGCTACCGCATTTGATATAATGTACCAACTTATCTCCTTATTATTAATAAAAAATAAATAGTAGTTCGGTATTGTGTTTTGACAATTCTGTAGTTTATTTAGTAAATGCTAACTTTGTGTATTTAAAATACATTTTTAGAATTTTCTAATCAATTCCTTTTTTTTTTCTTTTTCTTTTTTTATATCGTAATCAATATTTGTAGGGGGGTATTTGTCAAAATTTCATCATAAACACCCCAAATCACTTATTATCCAACACCAATCATTTTTTATGCAAGAATCTCATTTCAATGTATATTTGTTCTCGATTTAAAGGTTTTCACTCTTGAATCAATTGTTCATTCCCTAAATCGATAGTTTTATTGTAGGTGTAAATTTGTTGTTTTTAGGAATTTGATAGTTGTATCACAAATCAATAGCTGCATGACCTATTTCAATGTTTTCATCATCAAGTATATTTTTTTTGCATTTTTCATCTTTCAATGCATGCATCTTTAGATCAGTAGTTCCATTATGTATTTTAGTAGTTTCATAATTTCCCAACTCATCAACACCTAATGACATCAGGGTAGTTATTTTCAATCATTCTTATTGATCATTATGTTTCCCAACACTCCATTTATGCAACTCTTAATCACTTTTCAAAAATAAAATCATAAAAATACTAATATTTTTTTAGTAAACATTTGTAGAAGATATTATTTATCATTTGAATTTATTAAGGGGAATTAATCATTTTATGTCAGTTTTTAGGTCTATATAAATGAATGTTCTTTCCTTGCACCCTTGGATGATCTTGGAGATCAAAATCTTGAGTTGGTCTCTTTTATTTTTTATCATTTATCGAGGAACCTAACACATGTATGCCATAAAATTATATGTATTATTTTTTAATAATTTTTTAATTCAAATTTGGAAAAAATAATAAAATTAGTTATATGATTTACAATATATTGAAAAAAATTGGGGATGTTAAGGGAAACACTCATTTTCTAATTTAAATTTGAAGAAAAAAACACTTCATTTATTCTATACATTTTTTTTGGATATTTAGAGACACTTGTTGATCAATATTTTAGGACATTTCTACTTCAAAAATTATTAAAAAGTTGTTCATCTATATAACTAATATACTACACACTCTTTAAATAAATTTGAAGAAAACCACTTACAACTGCATTTTGGTAGCACAAACTTCCATTCACTAACCCTCCCTCACTTCACTTGTCCATGATCTTCGTCTTACCTCTATTTTCTTACGAGTAGTAATAGAATTTGCATAAACATGACAATATTTTAAGTTTCGAGAATATTTCCTCTTCATGCTTTGGTTCTGTAGACATGCAAAACTAACAATCATGCATCATACAAATTAACATTCATTTCTTCTACTAATCAATTAAAATAATTTATTGATTAAATCCTAAGGTTTATCAAACTTAATTAAATCAAGTTATTTAATTAAGTTCTTAAAGTTCTTCTTATTTGATTTAATAAATCAAACTGATTTAAATCAAATATCAAATCCCTAATATCCCCCAAGTTAATTAATCTAAATTTAATTAATTTCTAATCATAATTACCATTCTCTAGCTTTTGACTCAACTAGAGTCAAATCTAAACTCCTAACTAACCCACCCACTTGCACCAATAGATCAATTTATTTGATTTATTAAAAAGACTTATTTTCCCTCAATAACTCTCATCTTTGACTTTTTTGGACAAAGATAATTCCCCCCAAAACCCTCAACAACATGCATTTATTGACATTTTTCAAATTTAAATGGGCACATTGGCCAAAACTTGCACAAGCTTTGGCCAATCCCATTATGACAAGTGTCTCTATCCTATTGGATGGGATTTAGTCCCACATTGCCTAATCTTGGCCTCTCTTCTCTCAAGTTCTCCTATAAATGCAATGCATCTTCTCTCAGTCAACATCCACATTTGAAAGCATCTACACTATAGGCAACTTGAGCTCATAGCATCTCATTGTCTATCTCATTAGCTTGGAAAAGGGTTGGGAAAGGGCTCTTTTACACATCCAAAGGGCACCAATCCACCATAGAATAGGTTGTATTTCATTTCTTCTTTGCATGTTTGAGTTGGTTTTATCAATTGTTTGAAGGAATGTTATATGTTATTCTATGAGGATGCTAGTCTCTGCAAACAATGTGCAGATTTAGCATCCTACAAATGGTGCTAGAAGGAGGGCTTTCATGAAATTATTTACTTGTTTTATGGAATAGATTTTAACGAAGGGTTTTAATGTTGTGTTTCATCATGTGAACATAGTAATGCATCTACTTCCTTATATGAATCAATTCTTTTTCCTTTTCTGTGATCTATTTTAGTATCAAAGCTAGAGAAATGATTGCAGAAGAAAAATAGTTTAGTTTGGCCCCATTAATTTAGTGAAAGAAGGTGTACAGGTTTAGTTCTTGGAAACCTACATGTTTGACTGAGAATATTCATGATATGTTCGATGAACTAATGCACTTGTTTTAAAAAAAATTATGATTGTTCATCTTTCTTAAAATTTCTTCAACTGATAATGCATTTCTAGCAGAGATATAAAGATACGATGGGACTCTTTGAAAATTTTCTAGGATAGTGATATCTTTGCAATATTTTTGGGGAGTGCGCGGGTTTTGTAGTAGAACACATTAAATACCTTTCGCGTATTGAAAACATTCGATTTTGTCAAGCAAATTACTCACGGGTAGGTGGTAGGTCTGGTTGATCTCTCTTCAGCTGCCACGATTTATTCATATCATTCAAATTTCCTTAAGCTATGTTGTATTAAATACCAACTACTACCAGGTTGTGTAATCAATTTCTATGCATGTGTTTTAGCTAGTTATGAGGGTGAAATGTCGGTGAACTGGCTGGATAGTCGAAGCTTTTGTTATTAAGTATCGGCAACTGCAATTTCTATTCGATTTCGGGGTTGGACAGACACACATCCCGAATCTACATGCCATGGCTTGATAGTATCTCTGCCCATTTGTCGTGCCATTGTCAAAAATTTTGTAAGATTGGCCGCAGTTTTTTTTTACTGTATAAGAAAGGACTTAAGAGGTATTTATTGAGAGTGTCACTCTAAATTGAGAGTGCTACAAGGAGAAGATGGGACACTCATACGCTAGTTCTGGAGCTGTGCTCACCATTTACTTTCACATCATAGTTAATTTCATTCATTGCATATGATAACAATCTGTCCTTTTTATTATTTTGTGACAATATCATTATGATAGTGAATAAATAAGACTTCTCAGACCTGTGCGCAACTAGAACGATTGTTGACAATCTATTGCTTGAGTGGTATTTCATGGGCGTAAGAATATACTAACATACATCTTTTCACGCCCATACAAGAATTCATAGCAGATCCTTAACATGGTAAATATGATGACTTCTTTTTTAATGAACATGTATCACAGAATTTTTCTGCTTGTGTGGTGACTTCTTTTGCACGCTCCATTCATCAGCCTAGAACTCTAGATGAAGAGAATGATTCTACACGACTAAAGGAAAACAATGTTCCTTATTTTCCTCCATATACAGTCACCATTCAAGCACTTTTATTTATTTACATTTGTGGTGAGTGCCCAGTTATAGTTACCATTCGGATATATCAAAAAAATAAACATTGGGATGCATTTTGAAGTTTTGGCATTAGAAATGATTTTAATATTTACCCATAGATGTGTTCTAGGAAAAGCCTTTAGTATTTTATTGATGCTACATATCTTCACGAATAGTCTTCCTTGGTTAGGCTTCTCTGATTTTGTACAACTAATTTTAATGATCTCCAACTAAATCTGTTTGCTAAAGATTTACTAACATGGATGAGTCCCTATAGAGATTAGGTTATTGACGTTTTTTTTTTTGGTATTAGAATCGGAACAACCATTTGAATAAGGCAACGGGTGGCTGAGAACCTAAACAGATGTGATGTTGGAGACGACAGGCAGTTGAGAGCTTAAATAGACATGACATTAAATTGAGAGCACTGGAACAAGTGTTTAGAAAACTGTGACGTGCATTGAAATCCATGATATTATATGATATTATGCTTTGAAATTTTGCAGCTTTGGTATGAATTTTCATCCATGATGCTCTTTTATTTTCTTTGAAAACTGTCAACCTCCTTGTTAAAGACATTGAAAGGTTGTGTTCGCTAGTACGAAAGATGACGTGTTTACTGCTTGGCTTTTACATTTTGATCAACAACCAAACTATTTGTTCTTTGTTGTAGAGGCTTGTTTGTTTTATTTCTGAATGATACAATGGCGTGCAAAAATAACCAATGATTATGTGCAGCTTTTTTTTCTGAATATAGTAATGGTGCCTCATACAAACATAGTATTCTGCAGTCTTTTGATGGCATTTATGGTTTTCAGAACTTCATTAAGCTTCTATTTTTGACTTAAACACATTTACATTAGAATTTGGCTGCCTTTAAAGATCGATTATATTTTCTTAACATGTCACAATCTAGGAATAATTGAGTTCACTTTGCGCAGATTCTTTTATGTTGACAAAAGGATTTTACAAAAAAATTGAGACTTGATTATATCCTAACACTTAAATAAAATGTTTTTACTAACACTTGATGGATATTTTTGTTTAGGCACTAAAACTAAATGATTCACATTGATGAAATATAATATTGTATATTCCATTAATTTTGGAGATAAATCTTATTTTTAACTTTGTGATGTTTATAGGTACAAGGTTGAAACATCAAGGTTGACATCAATATTGAAGTTGAAGGTTGAAATCAAATGAAAACGAAGGCGAATGGAGTGGAGTTGGAGATATTTTTTGAAATCAAGACTTGGAAAAAGCATTTTTTAATGCTTATTTTAAATCTTAGAGCTTCAATTCATTACCCTTTTTTTTTTGTTTTAAACCAACTCACATTTCTTTTTGGGTTTAAAATTAACCACTTGACTTGATCGTTTCAAAGTTGGTTAAAAAGAACCTTAGACATTTACTAGATTTCAATTTGGACTTAAAATTGAACAAGGAAAAATTCACATCTCATTTCGTGCTTTTAAAATGAACTCATCACTGATTTGAGGTATAAAATGAACAAGTGTCTTTCATGTTTTGCAATCTTTTTCACAAATTAATATCACCAAAATGCGTATGTGCTTCTCTCGCGCTTCACAACAATCTTGAGAATCAAAAACATTTTGGCGATATTAACTTGTTAAAAAGATTGCCTCCACATTTCAATTTGGGCATTTTAAAATTGAACAAAACATGCGAGTGTGAGCACGACATATTGCGGAGGTTTTCCCCTTTATTTTTCAACGAACGTTGTGTGAACGACGGGATATGTTAGCTCACTTTTGTTTATCTTAGAGGGCCTGCCTTGTGGGAAAAAGTAATCACCCAAGGGAACGACCCAACCGAGAACACGCTAAAGCCAAGCAACTTCCACCCGGGATATAAGTGTGGATATTGGAACAAAGGCCAATATCATGAGGATTATTCCGACGAGATGGACAGCAATGGACTCTCGCCGATGTTGGATAATCCCCCACGAATGGAATGCCCAAATTAGAACCCTTTGTTTAGAAAAAGGCCAAAACCTTGTCTATCTTGTTGGTGCAAAAGTTCATGTCCTTTGAAGCCGCCCCACGTTATACATGCAGTCTTGTTGTGGAAATGGAAACTATGCCATGGGAGATTCATGGGTACTAATGCTTGGCTGACCCAAATAAGTGAGTGACGTGGAGGGGAGCCATTGTGGTTAAGCATTTAGCCATTCACACAAGATAGGCGCAGCTGGATTTATCCAAGTGGGAACCCAACAAGATATTGCCTCATCATCCTAGGATTGTAAAAGTGTTTAGGCAGAAATACATTGCTTGATCTTGAAAAAATTTGAAAACAAACATTCACAGACCTTCAAATTTCAAACCCCTTGTGAGAAACAAATACTCTTGATGAACTTGGACACTCTTGCTTTCCCTAGGGATCATATCTCTAGAGGTTTCTAAGTGCACAAATTCTACCATCATTTATTTTCAACAAGGTTAAACATAAGGAACTTTTGCCCTATTTTCCTCGATTTCCACACAAAGGACCTTGTGGGAGGAGAAAGAAAGTGGGACACTAGACATAAGTTTGTAAAGATAAACAAGAAAGTTCTTTTGGTAAAAGGAATTCACTAAGACAAGATAAAAGACAAATTGGATTACACATGTGTTTTCTAAAATGATTTCCCGCAAGGTCAAAATCCCAAAACCAAAGTTCAAAAAGCTTAGTCTGAAAGCTCATGAGGAGCATCTTGAGAGACTTTTCGAATTCAGAGAAAGATTGGTTTACAACTTTTACAAAAAAGCTTCAAGAAACAATCCTGAGTTGTATGAGTTTTACTATCAACAGAATCCCAAACTTTTTGAAAGGTTTGCTTTCCTCCCATAGGAAGTATAGCGTGTTCTTCAACACCGAGGTCTTGTAAGCAGAAGTGTTATTCTAGGTCAAGTCTAGGATCAAACTCAATCACTTTCATCCATCTCTCAACCATCAAAATCAATCAAAAATTACCTCACCAACAACTCTTGGGAACTTTGTAAACATCTTTTATGCTAAATTTTTAGGCAAAATCAAAACCACTTTGGCTGACTTAACACAACTAGTCAAACCATCATCCTATACACGAGTTCTCTCTTGGATAATACAACTTCCTAGGGTTTACGAATTCATCTTGTTTGGCTTAACACACCTAGCCAAATTATCCAATCATCACCCTGTTTGACTTAACACACTTAGTCAAACCGTCCTCTTATGTACAAGTCCACTCTAGGATAACACAACTTCCTAGGGTTTTACAAGTGCATTATCACCCTTGTTTGACCTAACACACCTGGTCAAACTATCAATCACGATCAATCAAAGTCCTAAAAAATTTAGCATTTCCTTCAAAGTTTCTTAAAGGGTTCGATTCATCCGTATCACTCATCTTTCATTTATCTCATCCTCGTTATCGCTTTGATCCTTCAATTATCCTAGTTCTTTGCTTCGTTGAACCTAAGGTTTAGACCAATCTAAAGAATTGGAGGTTCATCTCTTACATTCTTGAAAATTGATCTTCATTTTATGGTTCAAACTCGATTTCAACACAAGAAGAACATGGAGCAAAACAAAGAAACATCCATTTGAAGTGATTTAATCCAAACCAAAACAACATTCAATCCAATGATAACAATCGAACTCCCAATCAATCCTCCTCCAATGCCTTAAAGTTCTCAAGAAGAAGGTCGTATTGAGGACATCACTAACAATGGGATGACCCAATCAGAAATTCTAGAAATGGTGCGAAATCCTGAGAGTCATCGAATTGTCAGTACCATGTTGAAGTTGTACCCATCCCAATACATGCTTGAGTTAGCAAAAGAAGGGGCTAAACTCCCTTTTGACTTTGACGTAAGCACCCTTGTGGAGAGATCTCTCGCCATCATGCCTTCACCTACATCCACACTTCCACTTCAAAATATCACTCAAGACATCCCTCAAGTCATATCATCTATCGCTTCAACCCCACTGGTTGTTAACAAAGGAAGTGCCATGTTTCGCGAACTTCAAAAACATCATCTAGTGAGCAATCAAGGGTTGAACATAGGGGCCACATCGGAACAATCTGTTCTGGTAAATCCATTGCACCCATACGTCCCACTCACATTTCATGATCATACCAATTCATCCTCATTTTACAAAACACTGGATTATCCACCTGACATACAAACTTCTCTCCCTATCTCACAAGGAGAAGGGGACTTGTTTGGAGTAGGGGGAATCTTGGATCCGTCATCATCACTTTCAGGGATTGCACCAACCGTCTTCCCACCATTTCCACCCTTACCACTTGCATCTAGATCATCACTCGGGTTGGGTCTTCCTCCTCTTCCTGCCATCGACTATTCAAATCAGAGTACCTTATCAAATCCACCAGCTGTTTCATCTATATCACAACAACAGATGGCAACCATCCAATCAACCGTAGTGATCAACATGTCTACCATTCCTCAAACCATGGTCTCGCAGGGACCAAGCACCTCAATCACACCATCCATAGCTCAAACTTCGATCATTAACACGATTGTTCTGCTCATCACAACGGTTGGCATTCTTCCAAATCCACCGCCATTACCACCAAGGCACAACATAACCAATTCATTCACCATGGCAAGCTACTCGACAAGCTGCCCAGCAAAAAGCACTTCAAAATCAGCAGGCCGCTCAATTAGTCGCTCAGGAAGCGCAAGCTCAATTAGTTGCACAAGTCCAAGCCTTGTTACAACAACAACAGGCTGAACAAGTTGCACAGGCAGCTCAAGACGCTCAAGCTGCTCAAGCCGCTCAATCTGCACAAGCTACGCAAGCCGCACATGCCGCTCAGATGGCACAAGCAATCCAAAAAGCACACGCTCAAGCATGGGCACAATTCCAAGCTCAGCAAGCACAAGCGCAAGCACAAAAAGAAGCATATCAGCAAGCTTTGCAAGATTACCAATTATAGCAACAATACGACCAACAACAAGCATTGTTGGCACAACAACAACACGACCAACAACAAGTGTTGTTGACGCAGTAGCAGTAGCAACAGGACCAACAACAGGCGTTTTTGGCTCAACAACAAGCACAAACACCCCTTGTACAACAAAGCTTGCAACAAAATCACATCAACATCCCGTCAATCAATCCCACGCCCCAGAATGTATTCACTCCACCTCCCGATCCACAAAGTGACGTAATGGCACAAATCAAATTGCTCTCTCAGCAAGTCCAATATTTTCAATCCGGAAAGACAATCAGGACACCGAGCAACTTGTGTCCCTACCCATTTGATAGAAGCTTGGCAATGGTACCATTCCCTAAGGGATTCGAAATCCCCAAATTTGATAAATATCATGGGATAGGAAATCCCAGAGATCACATTAGGGAGTTTCAGGTACATTTCATGGAAGTCACCTACAATGACACATATCTAATGCGACTATTCCCTCAAAGCTTGGTTGGTGGCGCCATAGAATGGTTTTCTTGTTTGCCTACGGGAATCAAAACCTTTCAAGAAATCAAAGATGCTTTCCTCCAAAACTACGCATTCAACATTTCTGTCGATGTTAGCTTGGAAGAACTCTCAGCGCTCAAACAGAGTAAGGGAGAATCATTCACTACCTTTCTCCAACGATGGCAAGCGAAGGCCAATCGAAGCAAATGGGCCATGCCAGAAGAGCAACAAGTCTGTACCATCATCTCCAATACAGACAAAACCTTGGCTTTCTATCTAAAGATGCAATGCATCACTACATATGATCAACTGATCCCCAAGGCGCTCAACATTGCATGAGCTCTTCTTACGCAAGGGGGCACGCCTACTTCTGAACATCAGGACAGTTGTCCATCCACTAGTTACAATGATAAATCTCGCACATGGGAAAGGAATCGAAATGTCACAAACGATGGCGTAGTGGATGCTAAGGTGGTCATCAATGCTCCCAAACAAAACAATCAAATAAATCATCACCAACCACCGAACAACAATCAAAATAACACACAAGCAAATGTGGTAAACCAACAACCACCCCAAAATCAAATCAACGATTGTAGTAATCAAGGAGGACCACCTCCACGAAATAAGTTTCCCCCTAAACGGAAATTCACAGCCCTTGGGGAGTCAATCGAGTCAATCAAGAAAAAACTAGTCAATGAGAACATCATCAAGGTCCCAACCCATGATAATTACAAT
This sequence comes from Sequoiadendron giganteum, assembly GCA_007115665.2. Classification (NCBI taxonomy): domain Eukaryota; kingdom Viridiplantae; phylum Streptophyta; class Pinopsida; order Cupressales; family Cupressaceae; genus Sequoiadendron; species Sequoiadendron giganteum. The sequence goes on from CM021106.1 coordinate 612,626,356, forward strand.
GAACCCCAGGTGAAGCCACCTTGGTACAATGAAAACCTCCTTTGTGACTTTCACAAAGTCAAGGGACACACAACTGCCAACTGTATGAAGTTGAAAAACATCATCCAGGATCTCATTGAAGAAAAGATCATCAATGTCGAACAACCGGCCAGTAATCAAGACCTCAAGATATACACCAATCCAATGCCGAATCATAATCAAGGGAATAATCAAGGAAATAACAAAGGGAAGCAAAAGTACGCTAGCGCAAACCTTGTTTATGAAGACATTGTCGCATGTGTAGATGAAATGGTCACTGTCATTAACGTCAAAGTAGTCGATGTTGATTGTGGAGTCACCACACGTGGCGAAAAGGTTACCATTGCAGGGGCACCGTCTAAGACCCCCACTTCAAACACAAAATCCATCCCCTATGACTACAATGTCATTTACCAACTGAAAAGAACGCCTGCACAGATCTCCATCATGGAGCTGTTAAAAATTTCCGCTGCCCATAGGCAAATTCTTGACGAAGCATTGTCAGCATCCACCATCTCCGCCACCCTTGACATAGATCAATTTCAGGCTATGGTTGGAAGTATCATCACCCAGAATCTCCTAACATTCTATGGTCAAGACTTCCCCCCACAGCCATCTCATAACCGCGCACTCCACCTTCAAGTGTTGGTCCATAAAAAGAAAGTTAAAAGAGTCTTGGTGGATGGAGGTGCAGGCCTAAATATTTGCTCTCTCAAGCTTATAAAGAACTTGGGATTCACTGAGGATTCCATTAACAAGAACAAGAGCATCACAATAAGGGTGTATGATGACCAGGAAAGAGTGTCTCAAGGCACTATTAAAATCCCCATCCAAGTGGGACTAGCAACCATGGAGACTACCTGTTAGGTCCTGGATCTCGACTTACCGTATAACATCCTCCTTGGTCGTCCATGGATCCACAGAATGAAAGCAGTGGCCTCGACATATCATCAATGTGTAAAATTCTTGTGCCAGAACGAGGAGGTCACTATACATGGGGATCCTGAACCATTCGCCTACTGCAAAAACTTGGAAGCCAAGTTTTATAAAATCCCACAAGTCCCAAAAAATGATGAAGGGCCATCCACTACATACATTGACCTAGCTAACCTCGCCTCCACTTCTGCGACAAAGACACCCACCATCCCTAACATATTCGAAATCAAACTCATGATCCAGGACAACGGATGCGGTGACTATAGAATGAAAAAGAATGCATTTGTTGTAGGAGAGTTACCACAATCTCCTAGGTCGCATGGACAACCTCACCCAGTTGAAACACCTGTACACACTGTTATGGCAGAACCTTCTGGATTTCGTCGTTGGGGGGATCTTAGTCGAGAAAATGTGGATGAGGGAGACATCTCAAACACATTATACCAAGATGACAGGCCCACCCCCACCCTACCCATGGATGACACTAACAAAGGATTACAAATGATGTTGGGTATGGGCTATAACAGGAATGAAAGCCTTGGAAGAAATAGTGATGGATGACTGGAACCCATCATTGTAGAAAGAAGAATGAGGAACCTTGGCCTTGGATGTACTCCTCTAAGTATAACCGTACATGGGAGAGGTACTCCCAGTCAAGCTGTCAGATCCTCCCCTCAGTTGTCGGCAACCGCCCTTCAATTACCCGTATCCACAGGCCTACCCCTTGACAACTTCACATTTGACATAACTGATGTTTGTTCCAGTAGTGATGACGAGGATACCATAACCGGTCTTCCCAGGCTTTTTGAAAATTCCACTTTACTCATGATTAATGCCTCACCCGCTGAGCCAATCCAACAAACCCACCAAATCCACTTAGTGTACCCCCAACTCATCGATCACGACCAACGAGGACCACCAATTCTTGACTTATTCGAAAACGATGAGGCTCTATTAGAATTCATGGGATTGAGGGATACAGTTCCGTGTGGAGATCACAAAGCAGGATTTGACATCACTTTAGACACCCAATCATAATACAGGGAGATGATTGAATCTATCAGTTGCAAAAGAAAAATAGCGAGAATAAGCTCAAAGTTATTGAGTGAAAACCACACTGTGGCACTCTCTAACCATAGAATAGTAAAAATAAAGGACGCATCCAACGGTGAAAACCTCTCTGAGGCACCGAAGGATGAAGGATTCAATCTCCCCCTACTGCTCTACATCAAGAGAAATCAGCGGTCCTAGCAGAGCAGTGTAATCCTATCAACTTGGGAACAAAGATAGAACCACAAATCACATTCTATGCTCAAACACTTCAGATAGAAGAACAAGAACTGCTAGCAGTATTTCTGAAAGAGCGGAAGGTAAAATTTGCATGGACATACGCTGACATGCCAGGTCTAGATCTTGAGGTAGTAGTTCATCATTTGGCCGTTCACCCCGGAGCAAAGCCAATCAGACAAAAGTTAAGAAAAATGCACCCACAGATAGCTCTACTCGTGAAGATAGAATTACAAAAAATCTTAGACGTTGGCTTCATACGACCAATTGACTATCCAGAATGGGTATCTAATCTTGTGTCAGTCTCAAAATCGAATGGGGTCATCCGCATCTGCACTGATTTTAGAGACCTAAACAAAACATGTCCTAAGGATGACTTTCCACTTCCCAACATTGACATGATAGTGGATATGACGGTCAGACATGAGATGCTCTCCCTAATGGATGGCTTCTCAGGGTACAATCAGATAATGATCGCAAAAGAAGACCAACACAAGACAGCATTCACATGTCCTTGGGGCACCTACTGCTGGAACGTGATGCCATTTGGGTTGAAAAATGCAGGAGCTACATACCAAAGAGCCATGACGTTGATCTTCCATGACATGATCCATAAAACAGTTGAAGATTATGTGGACGACATATTGGCTAAATGAAAGAAAAAGCAAAATCACATAGCAACTCTAGGTGCAATCTTTGATAGACTAGAACAATACAAGGTCAGACTCAACCCAAAGAAGTGTGTCTTTGGGGTACAATCAGGAAAGTTGTTGGGATACATAGTTTCAATGAGAGGGATAGAGGTAGACCCTACAAAGGTAAAAGCAATCCTTGAAATGGAAGCACCAAGGACATTAAAGCAACTTAGGGGATTACAAGGTAGACTCCAGTCCATCCAAAGATTCATAGCACAACTGGTGGATAAGCAGATTGCCTATTCACACCTACTCCACAAGGGAGTAGCATTCAAGTGGGACGACAAGTGCGAACAAGAATTTAACAAGATCAAAGAATACCTACTTACACCACCAGTACTAATGCCCCCCATTGTAGGGAAACCACTGATTTTGTACATATCAGCAACAACAACCGCCCTTGGTGCCCTTTTAGCCCAACAGGATGAAAATGGAATTGAGCGGGCCATTTACTATATCAGTAGAACAATGGTAGGGCATGAGCTCAATTACACATCAATAGAAAAAGCTTGCCTAGCAATGGTGTTTGCAGCCCAAAAATTCAGACACTATATGCTAGCTCATTAGATTAAGCTAATTGCAAAGATAGACCCTCTTAAGTATCTATTATCAAAAGCAATGCTTACAAGCAGAATGGCTAAATGGGTTATGATACTATATGAGCATGATATTGAGTATGTAGAGCGAAAGGAAATCAAGGGACGGGTCATTGCAGATCAGCTAGCAGAAGCTCCCATCTATGCAGAGAACCCGCTCATATCAAAATTTACAAATGAGTCTATCTTCAATATCAACATAGCTAATCACTGGAAGCTATACTTTGACGGTTCCCACACACAACATGGATCAGGAGCCGGTGTGTCTTTATCACCCCACAAGGAGATTGTATACCAAGATCTTACAAGTTGGCGTTCCCATGCACTAACAACATCGCCGAGTACGAGGCTTTAACCATAGGTCTCAAGATTGCAACACAGTGGCGAATCATGGCATTGCAAGTCTATGGGGATTCACAGCTTATCATCAACCAAGTCAACGGTGAATACCAAACTAAGGATGATAAGCTCACACCATACAAGAAACTAGTGGAAAGCCTCAAGGAATCATTTATTGACATCACATTTGAGCAGATATCGAGGGAAAATAACAGAGCAACAGATGCCATGGCAACGATTGGATCCTTGCTAGATATCCCTCGCAACGTCTCGAAATACGAATTCTTGATAGAACAGCTTCTCGTACCCACTTTCGAGGTACCCGAATCGGAATATGCGTGTGAACTCATTGGTCCAGGTGATCTTTGGTACCATGACATCTACACCTATCTGAGATTAGGGGTCCTCCCAGTTGACATTACCCTGAACCTCAAGCAAACCTTTGTCAAAAGGTCCTTACGATTTGTCATCCTAGGAGACACCCTCTTCCGTAGAAGCATCAATGGAACCCTGTTGCGTTGCTTAAAACCTGAGGAAGCCTTGACTACTTTAACGGAGGTACACAATGGCACGTGCAATTCCCATTTGAGTGGTATGACCTTGGCTAAGAAGTTTCTAAGAACTAGGTACTATTGCCCAACAATGGAAAGAGAGGCACACGACTTTGTCAGAAGGTGCCTACAATGCCAGCAGCATGGAGACCTCATTCATGCACCGGCTCAAGAATTACATCCCATTGTTACACCTTGGCCCTTTTCCAAGTGGGGGCTCGATCTCATAGATAAAATCACACCCACCTCATCCAACGGCCATAAATTCATTATCACCGCCACCGAGTACTTCACTAAGTGGTTCGAAGCAATTCCCATGACCTACATCACCGAAAAGCAGATATCCAAGTTTATCCTAAATTACCTCATTTGCCGATACGTTGTCCCCCAATCCATTATCTCTGATAATGGGACACCTTTCAAGAATCAATATGTCTGTGACTTGTGCAAAAAATTCAAAATCAAACATCGCTTTTCCACTCCATATTATTCACAAGGCAATGGCCAAGAAGAAGCCACCAATAAAACCATTTTAAAAATTCTCAAGAAAACAGTCAATGACTCTGGTCGTGATTGGCATCTACAGCTAAATCCCGCCTTATGGGCCTACCACACCAGCATCCGCATGCCAACAAGCGCCACCCCATTCTCCCTGGTCTACGGATCAGAAGCCATCCTCCCTATCGAGATCGAGCTCCTGTCACTAAGGATATCATTGCAGAATCTCATCACAGATGAGGAATACAGGGTTACAAGACTGAATGAGTTGGAACTACTAGATGAACGGCGTATGGACGCCCTCAATCATCTACAGGTCTATCAGAATCGCCTGAAACAGAGCTACAACAAGAAGATTAGGCAACGCACCTTCCAAGTCGGTGACCTTGTGCTAAAAGAAAACCAGAAAAATGTGCCAAACCCGAATAACAAAGGAAAATTTGAACCCAACTAGGTAGGACCTTTTGTCATCACTGCAAGTTACATATCAGGGTCATATCAACTAGCAACACCAGAAGGCGAGCCTCTGCAAGAGCCTCTGAATAGCTCTCACCTCAAAAAGTTTTATGCCTAAATCTTGCAAGGTATAGAACCAAAAATACAAAAACAATCAGAAAAAGTCCTGAAAAAATGGTTACCTTGATGAAAACCTGGCAAACAGGCGTCTTGGCGACAACAAAAAAATAAAAAAATGCAAAAATCCAAAAAAAAATTAAAAAATAAAATATAAGAAAAATGATTGAAAATAGTAAAGAGAAAGAATTCGTCCTCTAGTGAAAACCACTTCAGTGGCGCTTTGGACAGGTACCTTGGTGAAAACCTAACAAACATGCAACAAGTGTAAATAAAGCACTCCCCATCCACCAAGATCTGCGCGACTCACTCATCCATTCCAACACATTTCATTAATCCTCCATCCACCCATTTGCTCGCATCCATACCATAGCCTGAACTGATACCCATATCATATTCCACCATAGTACTACTTGGCATAGTCCTAAGGTCAGTTTGTCCTACCTTTATCGAAGTAGTCTATTGCTTAAACACTGGGGGCATGTCCTTGAAACAGGCATGGGGTCGGATTTGGTGTATATCATCAGAAAATCCAAAAACATTCAAATCATCAGAAAATCCAAAAACATCCAAATCATCAAAAAATCCAAAAACATCCAAATCATTCAAAAAAATTTAAAAACATGTCAAATATCGGAAAATCTTCAAAAAATTCATCATTTAGTCTTGTTAGTCTTCCACCTTGTCGAACTACATCATCTCTGAGCTTTAACGTAGGCAAAGTTGATCTTTGATCATCCCCTGAGACAGTTAGGGTCAATCTTTAGACATCTGTCGTATTGGCAATCTATTTGCCCATCTAGTTTTCACATTTAGGTCAGTCCTTTAGGCGTCTGTCGCATTGGCAATCCATTTGCCCATCCATCTTTTCATTAAGTCAAATATGTCGTCAGTCGAACTACGTGGTCTCTACGTGTATAACGTAGGCAAGGCTAATCTATGGATCAGCTCCCGAGACCCCTAGGATAGGTCTTTAAGTTAGTCTGTTCATTGTAAATCTTGAAAATACCAAAAGCAACCTCAAAACAATTAAAAAAACCAAAATGGTGCATCCATTTCATCTCGCTTTCACCCGTGATTGTCATTGCTCATAATAAAATCAATTGTCGCTTTCACCCGTGATTGTCATTGCTCATAATAAAATCAACTATCACTTTCACCCTTTGGTAAGTCAGTCAGAAGCAAGTTTAGCAGGTTCCAAAGTGAACTCCCTAATCGTCAAAGTCTCAAAAGTCTAAGTCAGTAAGTCAACAAGTTGGTCAACTCGGAGTATCAATAGCTTATCACCCAATCATTCTCACCAAAACCCTGATCACTACATGTCCTAGGATGAAACTTTCTTGCGATGGACATAAGCATCAGGTACCCCACAGTAGTTTAGCCTTGGCTAGCGGTACGATGAACATTAGCTTGTTTGTTTACTTTATTTTGGTCTTTTTGACTTGTCTTATTTGTGCTCATTCCAAGGACCTCTCGATGATGCCTAAACAAAACAGGTTTAGAGAGAAAGGAATGGGGCAATGATCATTATCTTTTTATCTGCTGTGCTTGTTGGATATTCTTGTAAAATAACTTCATCAGACGTACTTTGTTTGTTTGTAGGAAAGATGTTTTAAGTGTCTTGTTGACCACATAATAAGGTTTGCCTTGTTATGTTTTGGTCCGAGATGTTTATGATATCTGAACTACATTCTGAATAAGGTTATGTTTGTCAAGTGTGAACAAGAGTACTCCTGTCTGTTTGACGAGTCAAAGTCCATCACACTAGGCGCCACGCCATCCTGGTTCTTAATACCTTGATGCATCGCACCTACATGTGTTATCAAACATAAAAATAGGTACGCTCTCTCCCATCCTTGGATAAGCAACACATCATCATTCATCATCATATCCAATAAAGTCTCGACGACTAATGGACTTATTGGACTTCTACATTCTTCTTGGATTTAGGGGTTTATCCCTCTCATTCTTCTATCCTCTTTCACACTAACAATGCATCCATCCTACAAAGGGTTGATCCCCCTCATTCTTCTATCCTATTTCACGCTAATAATGCATCCATCTTACATCCACACTCTTATCTTGCATAATCATGCCATATCCATCTCATGCATAATCACGTCATCTCATTTACATCATCAGTATCATCCATACATCCATTTTGAACCTCTTTGTTGCGAGATCAACCTCAAATTGAATCTTTTCGCTTGATCTCTCAAGGGGGCAATGTACTAACGTACTTATTTTCGCTGGGGCATCCGAAAAATCTGAATTTTTTTAATTTCGATGTCAACGGCATCATTATTTGAACCAATGCAACGAGTACATTGCTTCAAAGAGGGGCAAAATGTAGACATGCAAAACTAACAATCGTGCATCATACAAATTAACATTCATTTCTTCTACTAATCAATTAAAATAATTTATTGATTAAATCCTAAGGTTTATCAAACTTAATTAAATCAAGTTATTTAATTAAGTTCTTAAAGTTCTTCTTATTTGATTTAATAAATCAAAATATCAAATCCCTAATATCCCCCAAGTTAATTAATCTAAATTTAATTAATTTCTAATCATAATTACCATTCTCTAGCTTTTGACTCAACTAGAGTCAAATCTAAACTCCTAACTAACCCACCCACTTGCACCAATAAATCAATTTATTTGATTTATTAAAAAGACTTATTTTCCCTCAATAACTCTCATCTTTGACTTTTTTGGACAAAGATAATTCCCCCCAAAACCCTCAACAACATGCATTTATTGACATTTTTCAAATTTGAATGGGCACATTGGCCAAAACTTGCACAAGCTTTGGCCAATCCCATTATGACAAGTGTCTCTATCCTATTGGATGGGATTTAGTCCCACATTGCCTAATCTCGGCCTCTCTTCTCTCAAGTTCTCCTATAAATGCAATGCATCTTCTCTCAGTCAACATCCACATTTGAAAACATCTACACTATAGGCAACTTGAGCTCATAGCATCTCATTGTCTATCTCATTAGCTTGGAAAAGGGTTGAGAAAGAGCTATTTTACACATCCAAAGGGCACCAATCCACCATAGAATAGGTTGTATTTCATTTCTTCTTTGCATGTTTGAGTTGGTTTTATCAATTGTTTGAAGGAATGTTATATGTTATTCTATGAGGATGCTAGTCTATGCAAACAATGTGTAGATTTAGCATCCTACAAGTTCATATTGATTATCTACTTCATTCACCTATTATGATGTACATATAGATCTTCCCTCATGCAATGATGATAAACCTATTCTATGTATTATGTACACATCAAATGGTAGCTTTTCTAGTGATGTAGACTATACATGTTTCACCTCTCTGAGCTTGGGGTCCTCCTTCCCTTTCCTGTGGCTTTTGATTTGTTGATGACTCTTTATTCCATGATGATTTATTTAATGATGCACTTTCTTTTCATGCACACAAGACAAAGGCATTTAGTGGTAACAAAAATGCGCATTTATTTGTTAAATCTTTCTTAGCCTCATACTATGCTTATATATGTGATGATGATACTTCGTTAAATCTAGACCATGTTTTACTCAAAATTCTTATAAGTCTCCTTCCAACGCTAATCTTTCCTTAGTGGTTCCCATATTTTGTTTAGTTTCATGTGTCAATTCATTTTATACGCACAAAGATCAAGTTTGCAAGCACGATATTTGAACCAAAAAATGCACAATCAATTTACAAATTCCAAAACCTTCAACAAATAATTTTTTTGAATCAAAATAGTGCACAGTCAACTTAGAAATATTAAAACCCTTTTAACTCTTAAAATTCCAGATTGCTTCAATTTCCATGTACTGACATATCTCTTTAAAATTCATTTAGTTTTCAGAATTAATTGTTTGTTATTTACAATCCAAATTTATTTATTTATTTAAGTTAATTATTTATTTGTTTCTTAAAAAAAACGGCCTTAGGAATGGCTGGCTAAACATCAAAACTCATTACAGTATTGACTCAAAATTCCAAGTGTAAACCATAACTTTATGTTTCAAATTTTTGTGCAAGAAGTTTTTAACTCCATAATCTTATGAATCGTTAAGATAAAAGACTTGTAATCCATTGTATGATTGAAGATTACATAGCACAATTCAGTCCAAGCCTTTGCCTGATAAAACAGTAGAGGGGCATGGCATACATAGCAGGTGTATGCCACTCAGACAGCCGAGAACATATAAGTTTTACACTCTCCCAGACGGAAGGTTCTATTGATCTTGGCTCCACTTCCCCTTTTATTCATATAACCAGGATAATCTGTTTTTTTGAAATCAACAGACTCCTTTAAATATAGCCCATACTTTTCTGCTTCTCCTTCTAAATTCCATTTTTTGTAGGGCGGCCCCACCTTGCAAGTTACATGGATTTCGCCTTGCAAGTTCAGCAGCTTGGTAGCACTTTCGAAAAACAGACTTATCAACTCATTATTCTTCTTGATAGCTTCTTTGCTGCATTCCCCACCGCCAAAATAGCCTGCATGCGGGAGATTGAAAACAATTCTGTCAAATTTCCTCGTTCTTAATTTCCGTCTTTCATGCATTCTGGTTGCACCGACTCCATGCAGTAACAATGCTCCACGCCTTTCCAAGTTTGAAATTGAACTACGAGCTGTATCGTACACTCTCAAGACTTTATCTGCTTTGACAGCATTCAAAAATACAAAGTCAAAAATAGGGGGAACAAAAGAATACAAAGGCGATAATAGAGCAATTTTTTAATTTTTGTTTATTTTTCCTTCTGATACCTCTGCTATCAAGTGAGGAGGCGACCATGTTTTGGGCACATTCAAATGCAGTAGCCAAGGCTGAAGAAAATGAGAAATTGCCTTCTCCAACTAAAAGAATGGTTTGCAAGCTAGAATAATGCATTAGCTTCCTCTCCACTATGGGTTGCCTCTGCCAACAAAATAAAAAAACAATTCCGTCTCATGTTAATGTAGAGCTAAGCCAAATTACAATATAAGAATAAAGTCTGCAATAAAGAAGTAAATACCACTAAATTACTGCTTTGAAAGTACAAACAAAATTAGGAGATTATGTGCAGAAATTGGACTGCCCAATGAGTTATCGCACTCAAACAAGTATAAACTTACGGTATCTTCTGTATTGATGCAACATTTATTATACAAAAGTGAAATTTCAACTGTCTTAATCAATGTAATTTTAAAATGATTTTCACAGTTCGTTTAAAATTAGTTTAAGAGTTTGTGGCAGAAAGTTATGGGATAATTTTTAAATCAAGTTTTGGAAGGCACTCAAGTTATGGGATAACTTTTAAATCAAGTTTTGGAAGGCACTCTGGGATCGATCATCAAGATGAGGAATCATTGTGTTAAGAGGTTTTGAATCAAGTTTTGAATGGCACACCAGGATCTATCATTAGAATGAGGATATGTTATGTGAGAGTTTTAATCAAGTTTTGGATGGCACTCAAGAATCCTCATCAGGATGAGCGAATATTGTGCAAGAGCTTTTAATCCAGTTTTGGATGACACTCTAAAATTCATCATCAGGATGAGAAAACATTATGCAGGAGCTTTTTAATCAAGTTTTGGATGGCACTCCATATTCCATAGCCAGGATGAGGAGATGTTGTGCAATAGTTTTTTAATGAAGTTTTGGATGGCATTTCAGAATCCATTATCAGGATGTGGAAACATGGTGCAAGAGTTTTTTAATGAAGTTTGGGATGACATTCTATGATCCATTATCAACATAAATCAATTTTGATGAAAAAATCTCACAATTTTCTGTCACTTTCTTTTCCATTTTCACTTTTTTTTCAATGTAGGACTTAAAACAGAGGAGTGACATATCAACAGTATAAATTGCAATATTATGTTACAAAAGACTGGGCTTAAACAACAAACCTTATGCTTTGACTTGCTTAGGTGTCACATTACGCTTAGGTGGTTCATTTGAAATCATATTAATAGGTGGATTCTATTGATCTCAGATGAACCATTTGAACAAGTCAAAACTTAAAATATGTTATTTAAACTGAACCGTTGCAACATACTAAAATCAATCATTCCCCTTATCTTATTGGCATTTGCATATACCCAATCTGAGGATCATTGCCTGCACCCAATTCCACTCAGAACATACTCTGATAAAACAGACCGGTAAAGCACAATCACTTGACACTTCTTTAAAATAAATTTCTATCATATCTGAACCACTTAAGCGAAAACCTTTAAACCTAATAAAAACTGAAATCTCAGTTGCCTCATACTCTCATAATCGCATCTGACAGAAATTGACAAAGAAAAACCTGAAAACACAATATTTGCCCTTGCCCGATCACAATTGTAACAACATTCTCAACATTCCACAAGGCTAAAATCAAAATGCTATACCTCCATTTGTAACTCTACTCAAATATAGCAGGTAAGGTATCCCTCCAGCATTCAGTTCATACCATTACCAGTATGCCCAAGAGAAAGCAGACTTACCTGAGACAGCACCGATACTTCTTCCTGCCTTTGTAATTCCTCGTAAAAGGTCACCTCTCCACGATATACAATCTTTTCCATCGTTGAAAAGTAATAATGAACTCTGGCACTTCGGAAAATATAAGGGTGTTTCACCGTAACCCACCAGCGTCTGGCTTTTCCTACAAACAGTATGAAATGGAAAACCGAAAAAGAATGCAATGTGCACTGATGTTTTTTCGTATGAAATGGGGTATATATATCTGTAGACATTTCTTTTGAGCGGCCATTTAATTGGGGGCAATTATTTTCGTTCGAGGATCCATTTAAAGATTTTCTACAACTTAAAACTAAAATGGCTGCGCTCTGTTTCCGTGTCTGGTAATACTTGCACTCAGTCGGCTTGAATAGCGTGGCCCCCTCCTCGTCCTTCCATAGTTGGGGGAAGTAAATGTATGAAATGGAAGAATCTTGGCAGATCTTTCCCAGGAGTCGATCTTTAAAAATATGTCATATTTTATTTTCTTTCCAATTAAAGAGAACTTGCATTTCCGAGGTTTACAAATACTGGTCGCTGGGCGTTCATAAATTGTAATCTAACCTGTACGAAGAAAAAAAGAGAAGTGGCACTGTGGCCGCAAGCTTGCGCGGGCAAAAATTGTCCGTTTCATTACCAGGTTGTCAATGGTACGAATCCATGTGTGCCCAAATTTATGTTTTCACAGATAAAACTTCAATTTTGTCTGTACGCATGAGTACAGAGAAAGAGTGTTTTTGAAAACAAAATGAATTGATTTTGTGTTTACAGAAGTCTGTCAGGCAAGCCTAGCGAAAATTCCTTGAATGTTACAGTTGAAAAAACATTTTTTAAGAGTTTTCTGAGGTTCAAAACTGTAACGGTTCCACTTCTGTGCACCTGTAATGTAATGAAATCTTCGTACTGAGTGGAAAATATTAAATTCCGGTTTAAATAGCTAGGAAGGTCTTGACTCTGACAGTTTCGTCTGATTTAAGCATTACCTACATCTTTCTTATTCAGCTTTTATACAGTTGAAAGTGTCAGATAGAAGTGCAGTTCAGAGGTTAATTAAGAAAAAAATTGCAGTTTTTATATCCTGATTAGAATTGTGAAGTACTAAATAGTAGACAAGATGAATTATTTAGGATTTGAAGTACTGGCAGACGTATTATGACGCATCTCTTCTCTGAGTAGAAAGATTTCTTTTCAATTTGATTGCGAATTTAATGTTTTTATGCGTAAGCATTCCAGAGAGTCTCAGAGTGCATGGAATGCATTTAATACATCAGGATGAATATTTTACCGTATTTTTTAATTAATTGAAAATAAAAAATATGTTTTTGAATTAAATGTGCATCTTGCATCTTGATTCAAGTCAATTTAAATAATTATAATCAGTTAAAAGACATAAATTTTCCTTTCATAAATTTTTGAATTAGATTATGTAAACAAATTTTTTTATTAACATACCATATCATATTTCATTATTCATCATGAGAATAAGATAATTAGAAAGGAGAAATGAATATTAATAATTTTTTTATTTACAAAAATGCTTATGAACTCCACGTATCCCACCAACATCCCTTGTATGTGTGTGAAGGCCATCACTGAACACTAGCGTCCCATCGAGATCTCCTACATTACTGATCATACTTTTTGAAAGTTGATCAGCTTCGACCTTCCTCTCTCTCTACATATATGTGATATTTTAAAGTCCTCCAAGTCAAATAAATCTTATACCATATGTGATAGCCACTTGTCCAACTTTCAATTTGGGGTTGCTCTCATCCAAATTGCATTGATAACTATCATCTATCATGGAATTGCCTTCGAGGTGTACTTTTGAAAATCCCAAATGTTTGCAAAGGTTAATGCCCAACCAGGAAGCTTGAAACTTTGCTTCATTATTGGTGTTGTCCACCACTTTTCTCATCCACTCGGCTATCCAAACCCCATTATGATCCCTTACTATACACCCCGCTCCTGTCGGGCTTGGGTTTCCCTGAGCTACATTGCCAAAGTTCACCTTAACCCGTCCATCATTCGACAGATGCCATTCTACATCCGCTCTTGGGTTTCTACTAAGATCATCCTTACACTTCCCATAAATGAGAAGGAAAATCTCCCTTATATTATTTATTATATATCTTTATTCTTAAATTTCAAATATATTCTTTAAGTTGTGAACATCTTATAATAAAGTTTACCTTTAGTAATTTTTTGGCAAAAATGATGCTGATTTTCAAACAAAGTATTTTTAAAATTTTAGAAAACTTAAAATGTTGCTTTTACCCATTAATTAAACCTATTATGTTATTAAACCACTAGTTAATCTTTTCACTCTTCACCCTCCAATTTCGCCATCGAATGTCCAAGGTGAAAGGTATAGATTCAATCCATAGAGCTTGGAGTGCATGTACTCTATCCCATACAATATTGTTCATTTGTACAACTTTAAGCTCTTCATTTTTTAATGGTTAAATTGAGTTCACAACACTCAATAAATAACTACAATGACTAGTGATCTTCATTTTTATCCATTTATGCCATTTATTGGGGACTATATTAAAATTTAAGGGTTAATCGTCTTGTCAAGGGTGTTTTTGTAATGGTTATCCATTTAAATTTGTCTTTAAAATATTAAAATGTACTTTATTTTTAAATATGTATATGACTATAATTATATTAAAAAAATTGATAGTCTATCTAATTTTTCCATTGTAATACAAGTTGATGGATAGCTCCTAATAATTTTTTATACTTGTGCATTGACTTCTATATGTAGCACTAATTTTGCATATTGTTTCACATTCCATGCAAGTCTTTGTGACAAGTTTCCAATTATAGTGCATTCACAAGTTCCATTTATGAAGGCACTGGATGGTTGATTTTTTCCAACTATTGTTTGCTCTCAATTAATTAATCAAAATCGATTGGAAGTCTAAATATTGTAAATAATTCCACTTCTCCAAAATCTAAATTTAGCATGTATCATTTTCCATCTTCAAGTGAAACTTCAACTTCCTTTTTGAAGTGGAAGTTTCATATGATTGATGACACTTGATGATTCTTGAAATTGTCTTAAGCACTAATAAAGGCTAATAGTCATAGTGATCAATTACTTAACCAATGCACATCTAAGGATAATGGCTTGAGGTTTTCATCCTTATCCTAATGATGGATCACTAAGTATGATCTACAATGTTACGGAAAAAAATATTATTGAGTTAATTCCAAAAGCATCATAAAATTATATTTATAAATTGTAGAAAAATCATGTCTACTAGAGCTTCTATTATAAAAGAAGGCATATTTTTGGGTTCAAAAACTTTAGGTAGATCATGAAGCAAAAATTCTATATGTTCAAGATGGATTTCTCATTAGGTTGACAAGTGAAGTATTTGAGTTCCATATTTGTTTAAAGCTAAAGTGAACGCGCTTATTTTTTACAAATTGATTAAATGCATGTTTCTAAATCTCTATAGTTTCTTCCTTGTTGCTTTTGGAACTATACATGTTCATCATTGGTTTTTAATTTGATTTGTCAACACTACTACACCAATTCGTATTAGAGCTCAAGTATTTCAAGTCCTAGGAGCAAGTATGTGAGTGGTCCATAATAGTAAGCATTTTGTGTGATTGTCTCATTGTAGGTGATACAAAAAAAGGATTGCCCATATAGTTGGAAGAGGAGCTCTTAAAAATAATAGAAAAAATCAAAGACTATATAGGTTGGTAAGTGAAGTATTTGAGTTGCATATTTGTTTAAAGCTAAAGTGTACCATTTTTTCTCACAAATTGATTAAATGCATTTTTCTAAATCTCCATAGTTTCTTCATTGTTGCTTTTGTAATTATACATGTTCATAATTGGTTGTTCATTTGATTTGTCAACACTACTGTACACCAATTGGTATTAGAGTGCACAAGTATTCCAATTCCTAGGAACGAGTATGTGAGTGATCCATAATAGTAAGTATTTTACATGTGATTGTCTCATTGTAGGTGATACAAAAAAAGGATGGCTCATATAGTTGGAAAAGGAGCTCTTAAAATAATAGAAAAAAACAAAGACTATATTCAGTAGACCTTGCTAATATGATGAGAGTCTTGCAAGCAAGGCTTGATGTCATGGAGACCATACAAAGAAGATGATTATTTGTTATAAAGTATATTAGTGAGGATCAAAGAGAGGATGATGTCATTGATCTAGACTTTATAGTAAGTATTTTACATGTGATTGTCTCATTGTGGCTGATACAAAAAAAGGATGGCTCATATAGTTGGAAAAGGAGCTCTTAAAAATAATAGAAAAAATCAAAGACTATACTTAGTAGATCTTGCTAATATGATGAGAGTCTTGCAAGCAAGTCTCGATGTAACGGAGACCTACAAAGAAGAGGATTATTTGTGATAAAGTATATTAGTGAGAATCAAAGAGAGGATGATGTCATTGATGAGGAAGACACTAGGAAATAAATATTTTTGTGAATTCTAGTAAGAGTAAAAAACAAGCTAGGCTTTGATTAGCCTAGCTACTAAGGAAACTTAAATCTAAAGGATTTTCTAGAATGAATCATTAATATTGAGAAAAACTTCAATTTTGAGGTAATTGAAGACCTCAAAAAAGTGAAATGCATTGTCATGAAGTTGAAAGGGTATGCTACCTTGTTGTGGGATTATTTATAGAATGATTGTGTTAATAGTAACTTGAGAGGAAGATCTATAGCAAAATCGCATGGTTTTTAAAATAAGAGAAAGTTTATGTTAGTCAACTACTTATTGGTTTTATTCAAGAAGCTCCCAAACTTGTGCCAAAGGGAGATGTCCATGAAAGATGTATATGGCACTAACCTAAATTTTATATATGTGTTCCATACATGCATGAAACCATTGAATATGGCTAGAGCCTCATTTGATGACCACTTCACACAAGAGGAGTCATTTTTCAAAATAAAAAATTATGTATCACATAAAGTTAACCAAGAGAGAACCTCATTTATGAGATGAATGGTGACACACAAGGGGCCATTTTAGCATAGATAAGATGCATTTCATATTGGATGAATTATATTATTGGCCTTACTTAAGAAATTACATGCACAAATTTTTGGAGAGGTATACAATATTTTAGGTAGCAAAGAAGTGGCACAAAATACAAGGTTGTACAAACCATTATGCATGCCAAGTAGACCATAAGAGGAACTTACCATGGACTTTGTTCTTGGATTTTCATGCACATATAAATGTAATGAATACATTTTTGTGGTTGTTGATACATTATCAAAAATAACACATTCTATTCCTTTCCAAAAGATGAATGATGAATCCAAGACTATTAATTTACTTTTCAGTGAGGTTTTATAGTTATATAGGTTTTTAGAGAGCATTATTTTGGACTAGGATATGAAGTTTATTAGCATTTTCTAATGAAATTTATAGAATATTTCTAACATTTAACTCATTATAATTTTTCTTTTCAACTAAGAATGGATGGAAAAACTAAGTTTGTCAATCAAAGTTTTAGCAACTCACTTAGATGTTTGGTGGGAGAGAATACTAAACAATGAGACTTTTTGTTGCTAAAATCAAAGATTGTATAGATTTAGGGAACAATTCCACAAAGAAGATACCATTCTAGGTGGTTTTGAAACATCTCTAAGACATTAGACCTTTTTTTAGAGTAGAAGATGTTAAGTGAGTGTAAAACTTGAGGACCTCATGCACACCATATGAAGGAAGCTTGTGGACATGTCAAGAAGCAACTAGAAGAGAGCAACACAAAATACAAAGTGTGTGCAAATGAGTTTTAACTTGAGAATACTTAATAGGAGGGAGAGTTAGTCAACACATGTCTCTAGAAGAAAGGAATGATTCCCAAGGGGGACTTACATAATAAACTAAATTCTAAGAAGATTAAATTCCATGTCAAGTCTTACAAATTTTATCATAATGATATATAAGATTGAGTTCTAATAAGGTTTGAATATCTCTCTAATTTATACTCCTAACATGTGCCAAGTGAATCAGGGGTAAAAGCACAAAGCTGTGTCACACTTTTATAAAGGAATCAACCAACGTTGATCTAACTTTTAAATTTGAATCACTAAAAAGTGGCATATATGTTTTGAATTTTGAAATGATGTAAACTAATAAAATGTGTATTTTTTAGTATATTTTATGTTTGTATTTTTTTGAAAAAAATAAAAATTATTTGAATACTATTTTTTATAAATTAACACTATAATTCAATTGTTGATAAAATGTTGAAAAATGGCGTTGCATGAGACACCAAGCTTTTTATAGTAAATTTTGTTTTCTTTCCTTAAATTTTTTTTTGTACATTTATAACTTGAAACTTTAGGACATGGATATTTTATTTTGTAATTTTAATAAATATATATATATATTTAAATGTGTGTGTACTAAAACATGGTTGTTTCGACTCAACGTCAACTTTTGTACTAAATATTTATCTAAAATAGAAAATAAATTATACTATCTTAATCTATATTATTTTATCTAGGGCATCAAATTTTTTTAAATTTTTTAATAAGTTTTAATATTTTTCTTGACATGATAATCAACCTAATATTTTTGTGTTGATAACCTACTTTTAGTAAAACAATAAATAAAATATAAATAATAATTTAACTACTAAAATAGATATATATTTGAAAACTACACTTATGTATCTACAAAAGGGTATTTTAACATTTTAAAAAAATGTTATTTATATGGGTAGGAGTTGTTGAATCATTAAATTTTCAAATAATTTCATTTTTTAGTAAATGGGCCCCAAAGTGGTGCTACAAATGCATTTAGCCAACAATTTAAGTTGGAAAAGTTGTGAACATATTTAACTTATCTAGAATGAATCTTACTAGATCATATGTTGGACCAAAATTGATTTTTGGTTATAAATACTAAAATTCACTAGTGTTGATAAGTTGGCCAAAAGTGTGACACAACTTTGTACTTTTACCCTCAGATGTTACATAGTTAGAAGATAATTGCTAGATAGAGAAGACAAGTATCAAAAAATATGAAGACTAATTATGAAAGATTTAGATTTATGAGTTGACAAGAAGACCCAATGGAGTGAGTACACATTACTAGGTCTTATTTGTTAGAAGAGTAAGTGGCCTAAAAAGGAATAATAAAAAATATTTGAAACTAAAGTAAGTTGAATTGGGTGCTCAATCTAGTATTTCACATGTCCTTAATTGTGAGCACTATGCTCATACTATTTTCACCTAAAGTGTTTTAAGGCAAGAGAATCCTAAAGGTTAAGCGATATTGTAACACTAAAAATATTTCTTTCTTGTTTCCCCATTTTTTGTTTCTCCATGTACAAGTCTAGCTCAAGTGTGCCTTGTGTATTTTAATATTTTATTGTGGTAAATTTAACATTGTGTTTTGAGAGGTTTTTGTTGAGTAAGCCACCTCAACTCAATCGATCTAACTTATCTTGTGTAAGTTTTGCAATCTTTGGAAAAAAACGTTTCAACTTACATGCTCCCATATAAGCATCTACTTGGTCAATGAGATATTGTGTCACCATACAACCTTGCAAATGATTCTTGTTCATTACATAAAATTCCAAATTGACTCATGTATTTATGAACTCTTGCTCCGTGTTTTATACTTTGAATTATTTGCACCAAGTTCCCAAGTATTGCACAATCTCAAGTCCTAATTTTGAAGTCATAACATGGTTGATTTTGTTTGGCTATCAATTACTCACATCAATATGTTACAAATTAATTAGAAGTCTACTTCTTTCTAGGAACATTTCAACTTCACTAGAATATAAATTGACATGATTCATATCTTATTTGACAATTTAACTTCCTTCATAAAGTGATAATTTTATATGAAAAATGACACTTACAACTCTTCGAGTTAACCAAGAATCATAGTGATTGGTTACTTAATTGGAACACTTCCAAGGAGAATGGTCTGGTATATTTTAGATTTCACAAAAAATGGGATGGATGTTTCTCATTTGATTAGGTAGTGAGGTAGTGTTTTATATGTTCATTTATATCATGTGTTTGTATTTAATTATTTTATAAATTAAAGAAATGTTTGTTTTTATATATCTCTAAAAATTTCTTCATTATCGATTTGATTGTGACTTTATGCATTTATTACTAGATGTGTTTTTGAATCATCAATCTCATTGTACACTTACTTGCATAATAAATGAGTATTAATGATTTTTTTTGTGTTTTCTAATAATATATATGTATAGGGGTAATAATATCTTAAATATTTTAGCCAATATTACTATAGACAAATGACTTTTTTTAAAATTTTGTGTTATAAATTTATATGTTGGAACTTTAAACATTATAAAAGAAGGAAAAACCAAAGCCACAAGTTGTATGGAATTAGACAAATGAGAAATGTGCAAGTTATGTACAATTTTCACCTTTACATTTTGTTTCCACCTTGAATTGCATTTGAAGTTCTACTATGAAGATGCATGCCAAAGAAAATGAGTATTCAACACGAAATTAAATATTTAAAAACTCATAAAAATAGAGATAAGGATGATGATTTAGCACATTTTCCTCACAATGAATGTTTCACTATGTATGGAACTAACCTCTAATTTATTAAGCTTTTGAATGATTGTATTAAGGGTGGAAGTAGGGATTTTAGTAGGAGGAACATGAAAAATGATAGACGAAGTATAAAGAGGGTGAATAATTTGGGAAGTTGTGTAAGGAAGATGAGGAGGGGACATGTTGCTAGCAAGAGGAAGATGATAAGTTATAGCTTTAAGCTAGAATGATAAGATGAATGCATTCAACACTAGTAGGATACTATGAAGACATGAAATTAGTAGCATGAAATTAAAATATGGAACTAGTAAGGTGAATGTGAGGAATAAATGTAATAGTAGTGGAATAAGAACTAGTCATGACATTGAGGGGAGAACCTAAGGAGAGGGTATGAGACTAGAAGGGATAGAATAGAAACATAAGAATTAAGAAGGATGTCAATAGAAGAAGTTTGAGTGGGAAGGGAGAAGATACAACATGTTGCAAAGAACTTGAAGAGCTAACGTTCAAAATCAATGCCTTGAAGAATTTCTAAATCATAGGGACTATCAATCAATAAGCTATGAAGAGCATCCATCAAATAAGTGAGATTAGAAATGTTTGCTACATTGGCAAGCTGATTAGAAAGTAATTATGAAGTGATAAAAATGTCTTACATATCCATTTATTTAAAGTGTACCTCATGAGCAAATTTTTCTTCTTTATGATAAGTTTTACGCTATATATTATATTGTTAAATGCTCCACTTTCAACTTGAATTTTAGCCATTTAAACATAGTCCTTATCTTAAAGAGGGATTGGGATTATGATGAGGCTTAGGCATAAACTAGACATGCAAACCCGAAAAACAAAAAAATTGGATAAAACTAGGGCAGGATCCAATGTAAAATATAAAAAATAAATAGAAGATTCTTAGCTATGGAATAAAATTAAAAAATAGAACCATAAAGATAAAAATTTAAGGGGGTACATAAAATCTGTCAAGTTCACCAAAATGAAAGGAAAAAAAACACACCTTTCAATATATCTAGGTTAAATGAATAATCAAAACAATTAATTCAAAAATGACATAGACAAATTAGTTGAGACAATAACTAATATACAAGCACATTTTTTAAAATGACAGAGGGATTAAGACTTAACTTTGTGTTCAACTTCAATTTTTTTGGTTATAGATTTTTCTCAGTGATCTAAAACTCTACTCAAGGATCTATTCCCACCTAAATGAGCTACACACTTCTACACACTTCTACATGTATAAAATTTGCTTGGAATTTATATCTAAAGAGTAGGTGGTGTTGATGAACACCTACATGAGTTTGCTAAGTTAAGATCTTCTTCTTATTTCAAATCCTTGAATTTCAATTTAACTAATTTAAAATAAAGATCAAAGACACAAGCAACTACACAATATGCTTCAATTTGTTCACTAAATGTAAATTTTAATATAATCTAATAGTGCTCTATAAGTAATGACACGCATAGTCAAATAGAAGCAAATGGATGGATGATGTCTGAAAGTGGATTAGGGCTTTCCCTTTATACAAGAACCTAGCATTTAAGTCATGCATTTTGTGTTCAAATCAGAAAATAACAACTAATAAAAAGGGAGGCAGCTTGAAAACATTTGAAATTTTGAATTTAAAGATTCAAAGATAAAATCACAACATGAATATGAACTAAGTCCATTTGCTCAAGCATAAATTCAACTCAAGTAGAAAAATAGGTAACCTAAAAATCAGAAACTAGGTTCAAATATTTTACGAACCTTTGCATCCCCTAAAACTGCCTTAAAAAGACAAATCTCACCCTCATCAAATTGGAAAAATGAAAACCTTAAAAATGGTGCAAACAAATCTAAAAATAGAGTGCTCCCTGACAATTGCAAAATCTCTGTTGAAGCAACATTCTCATCACCCATCAAGCCTGAATTCAAATTCATAGCCTTGTTTCACTGAACCCTCAAATTATTACTCTTAGCAGACGTATACCAACAGACAGCCCTAAAGCATAAGTTGCATGCATTCTGTTGTAGGTACAATTTATTTTCAAACCAAACCTGCCAAAGCATTAACATAACTTGATTGAAGAAGAACCAAAAACCGATACTCCTAAAGATAAATTCATAGAATTGAGTAAACATCAAAACATAGTCAAGAGAAAGCAAACATACCTCGGTAAGAACTGCTCTTTCTATCAGCCTTTGTAATTCATCAATGGTGGTTCTGGAATATGTAAGCTGCTCCATCGACGTAGATTGAAAAATAAAACAATTGGTTCCCAACAGGCAAATCAATCCAATATTATAGTAATTGGGTGTCATTGTGATTGACTTCAAAAACAAGAAAGAGAGCTGACAAACCTTAGCATGCAAGATTACTGGATTTCTCAACAGTAATGCCGAAAGTTAATTAAAGCAGTGGATTACAAAGAAAGTGATGCCTTCGCCCGTCGACTGAATGAGTGGGAAAGTGATTTTGCAAATATTCTGGGCATGTCGCGGGTCTTTTCACTTAATTCATGAAACATGCGTACTGCTCGAATGTTGTTGTACTGTACAATTTTCCCCTGGGAAGAAGGCTTTAAAGAATAAAGAAAATTCATGTCTTTGCTTACAAGTTACCACAATGAAATGAAATAAATCTCTTCTCTGATCGATCTGGATTCATTCCAAATTGTTTGTGATGAATCCATATATTTGTGATTGATACAACACTCAGGTAGATTGTAACTGGATTAGGTCTGAGAAAAAGGTTTTGATTTTATTAAGGTGTAATTAAAGTTTTTGGAGGAGGCCAGGTTATGTGTAAAGTGTGATTTGAATTTGTGAGGATTACAAATAAAGTTGGAATAGGCGTGAGAAAAAGATTTTAATGTTATTAAGGTGTATTTAAAGTTTCTGGAGGCATGGTTATGTGTAAAGTGTGATTTGAATTTTTGAGGATTACGAATAAAAAGGGTGTGGGAGGTTTTGGTGTTTTCAGTTTTATTATGGTTTAATTAAAGCGTTGGGGAATCTATGATTTTCAATAGAGTATGATACAAATATTTCAAGGATGGAAGTGATGTAGGTGTAAGATGTTTTGATTTAATAAGGTTTTCATTAAATTTTTGAAGGGAGAGTGATTATGTGCAAAGTATGATCTAAATAGATTAAGGAAGAAAGTTAATTGCATAATGTGTGAATCCAATCATTTGTAAATCCAAAATATTGAATGCTTTTGTTTTGTTTGCATTACTAACTATCGTGTTCATATGTTTTTATATTTGATGAATCTCTCTAAACACTTACATATATTGAGTGTATGATGTTTTCAAAATTTATCTTAGAATTGGAAGAGATTACCTCCACTAAAACAAATTCTAAATATCCAAGTAGCATAGGTGTTTTTACATTGATTGATGCTTCATTAGGGTAAATGCAAGAAGTTGGGTCCACGAAGAGGGGAAGTTTCGGTCAAAAAAAAAAATCTTGCAGAAAACACGTATGCGTTATTAAAAAACGCGTACGCGTTATTAAAAAATGTGTATGCATTATGCATTGGGTACCCAAGCCTAAAAAAACGCGTACACGTTATAAAACGCGTACACATTATAAAACGTGTACGCGTTTTTGAGTGCATACAAATCATTTATTTTTTAAAAAATGCTTTTTAGAGACGCGTACGAGTTTTAAAACGCGTACGCGTTTTGCTTTTTAGAAACGCGTACGCATTCTAAAACGCATACGCGTTTGTCTTTTCAAAACGCGTACGCGTTTCTAAAAAGCATTTTTTTTTTTAAATAATCAAACAAATAAAGAGTGCATATGCGTTTTGTAACGCGTACGCGTTTTAAAAAACGCATACGCGTTATTAAAAACTTGAATCTCCAACCCACTTGTAGCCTTGGTTTTGGGCTCGGGAAAGGCTTGGCAATCCAAGCCTTAGCCTTTGACCTGCAACTAAAAACGTAAGGCAGATTGAAGAAGAATGTCCATCTTTGACAATATGGTTGATGGACTTTTTTTCTGAATCAATCTATAAAATTAAAATCCATTACAGAACACCATTTCTAGTTTCCAAATATATAATTTTTATTAGTATTGGATTATATTTGATATTTTTAAATTAATTTCAAAGCAAACTAGTCCTTAAACATGAAATATCAGACTTTTTTTGTTTTTTAATAACTTTTTTTTGGTGAAGTTTCTTGTAAAAAAAATTATATGACATCAATCTTTAGACAATTCTTAACAGAATTAAAAAAAAAAAATTCAAAAAATGTTTAGTTTAGGTCAAATTATGTTGTCCGTACACTTTGATTTTTAAAAACAACAATTAAGGCCAATAAAAATTTAATAAAAAAAAAAATATTCAACAAAAAATTACAAAAAAGATTCCTCATCAATCTTTATGTTGTTAGCTCTCTTTCCTCAAAAGGAATTAGCAAAATAATTTTATTTGGGTCAAAAAGTGGTGTCCGTACACGTGCATGGTATGGTAAAAAAACAGGAACTTTTAAAAAGTGGTTTTTATAGATCCCTATCAAAATTTAATTTCTACAATTTGGGTATTTGAATAATTTACATATTTAGAAACTAGATTCAAAATTCAAAATTTCATATTACTGATTTTTAAAAAAATTCATTGTGTAAGTGCCTCAAATTTTCAGTCCAAGTGTGACAAATTATGAAAAACAACAAAAACACTTCCACTTTTTGAGCTTTTTGTGGACCCAACTTCTTGCATCAGCCCATTAGAACAACTTAGTCACTCTTCTTCA
This sequence comes from Sequoiadendron giganteum, assembly GCA_007115665.2. Taxonomy (NCBI): domain Eukaryota; kingdom Viridiplantae; phylum Streptophyta; class Pinopsida; order Cupressales; family Cupressaceae; genus Sequoiadendron; species Sequoiadendron giganteum. The sequence continues at coordinate 612,651,667 of CM021106.1, forward strand.
TTTGAAATTAAATGTTCTCGCCAACAATACCTTTTCTTTTTCCCTATAGAATTATATTTAAGTCAATAATTGTTACAAGAACACTCATTACACTATTCAAAGTATTAATACAATATCATGGCGTGAAACCAACATTAAAATATTTATTTTTTAAAATTTATAATAATTGTTTTTATAAAGAGACTAACATGGCTCATATATATATATTTTTTTAAATAAATGAGTTATGCAAGAGGAGAAGTCTCAAAGAGTGTGATTCTATTTTATTGTGTACTATCATTAAGTACTTTGTCCAATAATGAAATCATCTTAGAAGGTTGCTAGATATAATCTAATATAACCTAAGTCCTAGGTATTGAAATAATTCATGTGATTTGTCAATGTTCAATACTAATTGCACACTAGAAGTACGTAAGCATAGGTTGTAGAGTTGATTGTACTGTACTAGTGATTGGTATGTTTAAAACTCTTGAACGTTCTTTCAACACACCTAATTTTAGCATAACATAAATTTGTTGCAATCCCAAGTACAATAGACTCAAAAATTATTATCAGTGAATATTTTTCCCTATCAAAAAATTAATAATTTGGAACATGATTTGATTAATTTGGAAAACTCTAATGAGAATGCATTTACACTTGCCCTATACACCATCATAGGAAAAAGTGGGTACATCATATATAATGAAGTCAAGATGCATCAAACATAATATCATTTTCTAGTTAATGAAAGGAAGTAGTGGTGTGAAATATGGTTCCTACACTAATATATGAGAGGATGTATATGCAAAAATTAAATTGGTCATAGAGTTGCAAGGAAATAAACATATAAGTAATATATCTAATATATTGATTTACATGGGGAAAACCTTTTTGAGAGGAAAAACCCACACTCCAAACAAACTCAATGTATTACAAGATTAAATTGAAACATCGAAGAAATAGAGTGTGTGTGTGTGTGTGTGTGTGTGTGTGTGTGTGTGTGTGTGTGTGTGTGAGTGAGAGAGAGAGAGAGAGAGAGGGGGGTATGAGTGAGAGAGACTTGTCTAGGTAGTGTGGGAGGGAGTGAGACTTGAGAGAGAGAGACTACTACATCAGAGAAAGAGAGATATCTAGATAGGATGGGAGGGAGAGACCTGAGAGAGGTAGAAGGGGTGGGAGGGATATTTTGAGGGAGACACTTGAGAGAGAGGGAGTGTGAGAGAGGGGGTTGTGTTGGGGAAAGAGACAGATCATCTTAGAATGAAACATCTAAGAACAACAGTGCCTTAGTGACTTTAATTTCTTCAAATCACCTCAAAGGTACTAACTACTATGCCATAAAGCGGAAACATGCACAGTTGTTCCCCCATTAATCCTTCTGAGAAAAGCACATGCAGACAAATAATAGATTCAACACATATGCATAGATTCAATTTACAGAATCTAACAACATGGAAGACAAACTAATGAACACATAGATATACGTGGGGAAAACCCTTTCGAGTAAAAAACCCCACCCTCCAAAAGATCTAGCCATTCTATTATTCAGCAACAAATAGAATTACGGTACAACCTCAGGCTCATAACCTTCACAGGAGTTACATCTTATTTCATCTAGAGAATATAGGAAACAACATGTTCACAATCCTCACATTGTTACAACACCCTCACACATCACATAGTGTAGATTAATCTCTTCTCACTAGTCGAATCCTCTCAGCTAGCCTCTTAGCCAGCCCAGCCTAATGGCCACCACAGGTTCACATCTCTGAATGTTTTGTGTGTCTCAGTGTTCAACGTTACAACGCAATCTACATACTGCTCGAACACGCCCACTTTGTAACTGCTCACACCTATTCCAACCAACAGTCATCAGGGTATTTAATTACCCCACCAACAAGCTTCCCTCATCTTTTATTGCACCGCCCTACAGCACGCATCGGGCCACCCTGCATTAAAATAGTTGCTAAGAATAATATCATATTTGCACTCTGTCAACCACTGAATCAAATCATACATTTAATGCAAATATATCACTAATCACAAATAAAGCTTTCATCCAATCAACGTTAATTTACAAAAGCGATGTAAAATCAACGAATATCATCATGCCACATGTCATCACACTATTCGTTCACCACTCTGACTATCGCCCAAACAGTCAATATAACTATGTGGTCCTTTTACCACGCTATCGCTCACCATCCATCAGACACCCACGGTAAGGCGGTATACACCGCGACCTGAAGAACAAGCCTTTGTGGTATAGCGGTAAGCATTTATTATTTTCCACCATGTCCATTGCGCTGCCACGCCTCAACTTCAAGAGTCTTGCGATAGGGCAGTAACCACGCTACCGCAACCCTTCTGAAAGACCTCCACGGTAAGGAGGTAAGCATCTGATCATCGACTGCCACATTCACTGCGCCACTGCCAAGGAAGAGGAAGGGCTCCGCTGTATGGCGGTAACACCGCATAACCGCACCTTAACAGAAAGGGGGCCACGGTAAGGCAGTAACCCCGTGCAACCGCCGAGCAGATCGAAGACCTCCTCGATAAGGGGGTAAACTGTGCAACCGCGCCACCTTCAAAATCTTCCAGCAATACAACATTATAGGCATGAACTAAATTTAATTCGCCAAGTCCATGAACAGAGATTCAAGCCAGAAAGTTGAGGCACATATTTTCCAACAATCTCCCACTTGATGAAGAATTACTGGCTTCCTCCAAACTCGAACTCAAGAATCTAACACAATGATTTGGTGCTCCAACTAAGACACTTGGAATGACATCCAAGATGTCCACCAACCCAAGCAATAGTTCCAACCATCCACCACAGGAAAAAAGGAACGAGCCAAGGCGTATATGCACCAGTCTCAAGAACACCTGCATCAGATCCTACAGACAGAAAGGGCATCATTCTACCACCACTCCATCATGCTCACCAGCTATACAGAAGCAACACTGCAATAGCTTCAAAGCTCTTAATTGTGAACATAGTCGTGAAGTCTTTCTCTAGAAACAAGATAGAACATCAGCTAGAACATCAACCAAAAAATCCGTTGCAACCATCCAACTGATCAAAACCCACGTGACTGAAAAAAATCACCCACAGATCGCGCTATTCCATCCAATCACCCATACCTTTAAGGTATTCATATTAGTAAACTCATGCTAGCAACACAGCCAACCCATCAACTGTAGAATACAAGCTCCAACTGCCAACCAGTTGAAGAAGACAAAACACATTCAGGAACTCCCACTGCATGGGTAATACCATGAAAGATCAATGGCATAAAAAATTCTACCAATTTCAGTACATAGAAAATATAATCATGTAGTGCCAAGGAATAAACACAATGATATACACAACCTACAACCAACTGCTACAAGCAACATCTCTCACAACAGTCTTCCAGAGTTCTTCCAAGTTCTCCATATCTGACAGAAGAAAGAGGCACACAACCTCCATGTCATCACCCAAGTGACAACACATGACCGCAAAATACATCTCTCATCTAAATTCATATGAGATCGAACATACAAGAAGAAGAACCAGACTGAAGAGAAATTGCAAATCATAACATGTAGCATGCCCTCCTACACACATGCCTCTAAATACCAGTTGTGTCAAGTATGATCTCATTCACATCCCAAAGGAAAAGCCATAACAACACCCAATTGTTCAAAATTAACAAATCATGTGGATGTAAGCCTTGAATGAAGAAGATCAAACTAGCCCATATAACTATCTCCTACCAATTCTCATCAAAAGACGATATAACATAAAAGCTCAAGAAGATAAACTATGTTGTACACCTTGCACTATGAATCCTCCATAATCTTAAAGTAGCAATTCAAGATTCATATCTATGAAAGATAAAGCATATCACATATCTGAAAGATATAATGGGAAAATACCTCTCAAATAAACTTCACCACCGAGCAAACAAAAAAATGCTCGTCCAAGATATACAAGTCTTCATGACTTATCCAAGAGCAATCTCCTTACTGGTCTCTATTGAACTCGTTTTCAACCAAGGTGTAGGCCACTCAGACTTTCAGCTAAAAACAACACCTTTCTCATCTGATGAGAATCATAGCCTCACCTCATTCTCCATGCATCCATGAGCACCAGCAATTGATCATCTCATGCTAAAACTCCAAACTGCACTATTGTACTAAACATGAAGTTCTCAAGCATATGACCAATGCACCTAGAACACGGAGAATTGCCAAACCATTTTCAAAGCTCCAAAAATCTGAAGCAGGAACTTATCATGACATCATGATCTACACATCCCCCTTAGGAGATACCATGCTTTAAGTGAAAAAACTATGGTCTCAAGATCAATGCAACATGCCAAAACTCTAATGCTCAAGCAAGAGTATATATGACATCAAGAAAAAAAAACTCTAAACCAACATCACCTGTCAAACACCACCAACATCTCAGCCAAAGACTCTAAACGTCCTCCATGATTTCAAGAATGTTGTACATCCTCAAATAGTGTTCCTGCAAGTGTGAAAGAACTCTTCTGCAACAACAGGATCTAAGAGTCCTCCTAGTAACATCTACAACACTAAAGAAGATCATTCACCACCAAGTGATGAATTCATAGTCACTGCTAAAGCTCCCACTGAACTGTGACATCCAAGCTTTCCAAGCATCATGACCGAACATCTGCTGATCTAAAAAACCTCTAGGTACAATCAACAACATGTCCATCTGACAAAAAATCCAAACAACATCAAGATCTCCAAACCACGCAGACCCCACCATCACTGTCAAAAAACTTACACTATAATGTGTATCAAGCTCTTCATGACATTGTGATACACATGCTACAAGTCCCCATAAATGATTATTCAGGTACTCAAACGCTATCCATCCTCGCATCTCAAAGAAGCCACGCCAATGCACAAGTGACCACAGATAAGGCCAGCTAACAGATCTGCACCACCACTGAAGCAACCTCGTGGATATAGATAGTCCACTTCCAAGTTATCTCACTACATCCGATGGGTAGCTAATCCACCAACTGCACAACTCAGAGATTAATCACAACAATAGTGCAAACCCATCATCGCAAAGGAAAGTGCAAAACAAAGATCTCAAATAGAACAACAATGTAGATAAACTTGGCTCAAACACCAGATCAAAAAATAGATCTGATTTACCAATCATTTCCACAACTCAAGCACCATAGTCTAGGAAACCAGCAAGCAACACCACGATAATTTTGAGTGAAAAATCACATACCAACACTCCCATGTAGAGAAGACATCACAGCTCCTCAAAACCATGCTTAACTGCAACTATCTCATCTAGTCACACCCCAAACAACCAGGGTCTAGAAAATAGTTTAACAACGGCCCCACATAACCACAAGTTTTGTTTTCTTGACCATGCAAAACCTACAAAACCACCATGTTTATAAAACACCCATGCACATCCATATCCACTGCTCATCTGGAAGACTCAAGAGTCTGCACATTACCATCATGGTTAACCAGAACAATGAAAACTAACATGAATATGCATCATAAAAGTTTTAGGAAAATATATAGAAAAACTTCAGAGCCAAAGAACATGAAACTGAAACATGCAAGTACAAGATTTCCAAGAAAGGAACAAGTAGTACAAGAATTTCAAGTCCATTCCATACCAATTCCAGAACCACAAGCATGCACATGCATACGGGAGAGCTAGGCTATTCAGAAGTTTTCAGACCACTCAAGATCAACTTCGTAACCTTCATGCAATTTGGGTGACAGAGAACAAAACCTTCAATGCTAAGTCAAAACACCCAGCACAAGCACAACACTCTATGGCTGAATAACAACCCAAGCATCTCCATACCATCAGGGATCCCCTTATACAAACACCCAGTATGAAGCACACTCTACTGCAACACAACCATAAGCATAAACTCACACTCCTTGCATCAGGATCATTCGCTGCCAACCAGGAGCCTCAGACCACATCATCACAATATGATCAACTCCAGATTCTCCATCTTCAATGTCTTTCACGTTGTGTGTTGTCTCAAAAGAGCAAGGAATTTTACTCATCAACAGATCAAACATCAGCCAATTCCTCTAGATTTCCTCAAGCCTGACAGACTAAGAAATCTTCACAGAAGAAATACCCAGAACCAGCATCCAGAAAGAGGCTTTGATACAACATTTTGGTATCAAGAACAAAGCTTGACCTGCCTTAACCAGCTCTAATACCAGTTGTTGGGGAAAGAGACAGGTCATCTTAGAATGAAACATCTAAGAATAGCAGTGCCTTAGTAACTTTAATTTCTTCAAATCACCTCAAAGGCACTAACTACTATGTCATAAAGCAGAAACAGGCATAGTTGGTCCCCCATTAATCCTTATGAGAAAATCAAGTGCAGATAAAATAACATATTCAACACATATGCACAGATTCAATTTACAAAATCTAACAACATGGAAGACAAACTAATGAACATATAGATATACGTGGGGAAAACCCTTTCGAGTAAAAAACCACACCCTCCAAAAGATCCAACCATTATATTATTTAGCAACAAACAGAGTTACAATACAATCTCAGGCTCATAGCCTTCATAGGAGTTACATCTTGTTTCGTTTGGAAAATACAAGCAACAACATGTTCAAAATCCTCACATTATTACAGCACCCTCACACATCACATAGTGTAGATTCATCTCTTCTCACCAGTCGACTCTCTCTCAGCCAGCCTCTCATCCAGCCCAGCCTAACGACCACCACAGGTTCACATCTTTGAATATTCTATGTGTGTCAGTGTTCAACATTACAATGCAATTTGCATACTGCTCGAACATGCACACTTTGTAACTACTCACACCTATTCCAACCAACAGCCATCAGGGTATTTAATTACCCCACCAACAAGCTTTCGGGTATGTGCAGGATCATCATGGAAAAAACAGGCCCTTAAGTGGCAATAAAAAGACAAAAAATCAAAGTTAGACAACTTGACGTAAAAGTTTGAATAATTTATCTATATTATTTCAAAAAAATGTAAAAATTGAATCTGTAGAAAATTGAATGTAGTTTTTAAACTACTAGACCCTTATTTTATTTTTTAAAATCTATTTGGTGAAAATTTGAAATTTCAATGGAGTAGAATTTAAATTTCAGGGTAAAAATAAGAAGTAGGTGTCTTTCTGACCACCCTAACCACAATAAAATGATAATATTTTTTTATAAGATTTTATATATAAGTAGAGGACTCATGTCCCGATGTGATGCATATTTTTTTATAATTTCTTTCCAATTAAATAATTAATTATAATTTTTTTATTACAACTTTTAAAAAAAATAAAATCTCGTCTGTCTAACCACCTTAACTTGGTCAAAAATTCATGAAATTCATTTTTATTTTTTTTTATCCTATAGTATGCAAAGCATAGAATGTGATGCATGTTTCAGATTCAAAAAATGTGATACCATTTGAAAGTTATAGATGTTTTTCAATCAGCCTATCAATCAGGACTTTATTCGTAATTCTAATAGAAAATGAATAATAATTATTTGTTAAATTCAAAGTAAAGCATAATTTATATTGGTGGAAAGCTTAGAATCTCCTCTATAAACCCTTTTCGTTTCATCAATTTTGGGTAAAAAAAAGTCGTCAGCCACATGGAACATCATATGGCTTACATATTGCCACTTTTTGACCCATCATGATCCTGCACATACCCTTCCCTCATCTCTGATTGCACCACCCTACAGCACACATCGAGCCACCTTGCATTAAAACAGTTGCCAAGAATAATATTATATTTGCACTCTGTCAACCAATGAATCGAATCACACATTTAATGTAAATATATCGCTAATCAGAAATAAAACTTTCGGCCAATCAGCGTTGATTTACAACAGTGATGTAAAGTCAACGAATATCGCCATGCCATGTGGCATCGCACTATTTATCCACCGCTCTAACTATCACCCAAACAATCAACAAAACCCTGTGGTCCTTTTACCGCGCTATCGGTCACCATCCATCAGACACCCGTGGTAAGGTGGTATACACCACACTATCGTGACTTGAAGAATAAGCCTATGTGGTATAATGGTAAGAATTTTTCGTTGTCTTCCATGTCCACCGCACTACCACGCCTCAACTTCAAGAGTCTCGCGATAGGGCGGTAACCGCACTACCACAACCCTTCTGAAAGACCTACATGGTAAGGAGGTAAGCATTTGATTGTCGACTGCCACATTCATGGCACCACCACCAAGGAAGAGGAAGGGCTCCGCAGTATGGCAATAACACTGCATAACCGCACCTTAATAGAAAGGGGCCCGTGGTAAGGCGGTAACCCCACGCAATCGCCGAGAAGATCAAAGACCTTCGCGGTAAGGAGGTAAACTTTGTAACTGCACTACCTTCAAAATCTCCTAGCGGTACAACGGTAAAGGCATGAACTGAAGTTAATTTTCCAATTCCATGAACAAAGATTCAAGCTAGAAAGTTAAGGCACATATTTTCCAACAAGTTGGAGTGAGAGAGAGTAGTCTAGGTAGGGTGGGATGGAGTGAGACCTTAGAGAGAGAGAGACTTGAGAGGGAGAGAGGTTAGGAGGGATATTTTAAGGAAGAAATTTGGATGAGAGGGAGTGGGAGACACCTAAGAGGGAGGGAAAAAGATAAAGACCTGAGAGGTATTTGGAGTGAGAGAGAGAGAGGGAGTGTAAGAGAAGGTGTTGGAGTGAGAGAGAGTTGTCTAGGTAGGGTGGGAGGAAATGAAACCTGACAAAGAGAGAGAGAGAGAGAGAGAGAGAGAGATTTATCTAGTTAGGGTGGGGGAAGATACCTGAGAGAGGGAGAGGGGTTGGGAGGGGTATTTTCAGGGAGAGACTTCTGAGAGAGGGAGTGGCAGACACTTGAGAGAGAGATAGTTGAGAGAGAGAGAGATGGAAGGGAGAGAGAAATATAAAGACCTATGAGAGGGAGTTGGAGTGAGAGAGAGAGGAGAAAAACCTAAGAGGGAGAGAGAGAGAGGGAGTTTGAGAGAGGGGGTTGGAGTGAGAGAGAGTAGTCTAAGTAGGGTGGGAGGGAGTGAGACCTAAGAGGGGGAGACTTGAGAGGGAGAGAGAGATATATATATTTATCTAGTTAGGGTGGTGGAAATACCTAAGAGAGGGAGAGGGGTTGGGAGGGATATTTTGAGGGAGACACTTGAGAGAGAGAGATGAGATGGAGATAGAAAGATAAATACTTGAGAGAGGAACATGGAGTAAGAGAGAGAGAGGGGGGGTTGGAGTGAGAGATATTTGTGTAGCTAGGGTGGGAGGGAGTGAGACCTGAGAGAGAGAGAGAGAGATATACTACTACAACATAGAAAGAGATTTATCTAGTTTGGATGGGAGGGAGAGACTTGAGAGAGGGATAAAAGGTGGGGGATATTTTGAGGGAGAGACCTGAGAGAGGGGGTTGGAGTGAGAGAGAGAGTATTCTAGGTAGGGTGGGAGGGAGTGAGACCTAACAGAGAGAGAGACTTGAGAGAGAAAGAGAGAG
>CM021106.1:612661294-612747754 GCA_007115665.2 Sequoiadendron giganteum
TATCTGGAATGGGGAGATATCTTGCATCTTCAGGTTGTTTCATTTCTTCCTAAGGGAAGGAACATTGTTCGGTGTTCTTGGATGTACATCTGCATCTTTTGTCAACCATTCAGCCTCACTGCAACAGGATATGTAGTATGGGGGGGTCTCAAAGACCTTCTATTATTTTCTCCTATGAGAAAATCTTATTGTACTTTTGTGATAGAAGTAGTTCTTGGGGGGTCTTGATTCATCCTTTTATCTTTCTTCTTCTTTCACTTGTACATCTTTCGCTTTCTCTCTTTTTGGAGGATAGTTTTTTTCCACTGGGTTTTCTATCTTTCTTTGTTTTTGAGAGTTTTGCATTGTGCATGGGTACCTAAAATGGCCTTGCAGCCAGGACCCATCTTTTTAATTCCCACCTAAGCTATGCTTAAGGGGGGGTGTTGGTGTACACTTGTTAGCTTTACACCTAGCTTACTTAAGCCTAGTTAGGTGTCTTAGTTAGTTGTCTTGATGATTCAGTTGTGCACTCCACTCCTTTCCACTTCGGGTGGATCTAGATCTTGATTTCCACATCTTGTGGATCTTGATCTTCTTGTATTTCCTATTTATGGTTGCTCTTTTGCATTCAATCAACTAAGGGGAACTTTTGACATCATCTTGTGCTTGATTGATATCTCTTTGATCCTAAATCTCTACACTATTAATAGTGTCTTTATATGCCATAAAATTATATGTATTACCTTTTTCTCTTTTTTTTGATTTGCTTATTCAAATTTGAAAAAAAAAAAAAAAAAAATTGTTATATGATTTATAATATATTGAAAAAAATTGTAGATGCTAAGGCAAACACTCAGTTTTTTAATTTAAATTTAAAAAATAAATCACGCTACGCTTTATTCTATACATTTTTTTTTATGTTTAGGGACACACACTTGTTGATCAATACTTTAGGACATGTCCACATCAAAAAATATTAAAAAAATGTTCGTTTATATAATTGACATACTACACGCTATTTAAATAAATTTGAAGAAAAACACTTACAACCCCCTTTTGGTAGCACAAAATTCCATTCACTTACCTCTATTTTCCTATGAATAGTAATATAATTTGTATAAACATGGCAAAGTTTTAAGCTTAGAGAACATTTCCTCTTCATGCTTTGGTTCATGTTGATGACCTATTTCATTCACCTATTATGATACATATAGATCTTCCATCAATGCAATGATTATAAACCTATTCTATATATTATGTACACCTCAAATGATAGCTTTCCTTGTTCACTTAGAAATTTTCCTACTTGTTTGTGCCCTGCTTCATCTTTCCTTGAGGATCCTAGTGATGTAGACTATACATGTTTCACCTCCTTGAGCTTGGGATCCCCTCTCCCCTTTCTTGTGGCTATCGGTATGTTGATGACTCTTTATTCCATGATGATTTATTTAATGATGCACTTTATTTTCATGTACACAAGACAAAGGCTTATAGTGATAACACAAATGCACATTTACTTATTAAATCTTTCTTAACCTCATATTATGCTTATATATGTGATGATGATACTTTTCTACATGTTGCTACTTTGGTTGATGAAGCTAAACAATTGTTTAATTCATGTCATACTTAATTTTACATACTTTTAGTATTTTTCATGTGATTTTGTAGATTATTTTACTATTAAACTTAGACCATGTTTTACTCACAATTATTATAATTCCCTTTCTAGCGCTAACCTTTCCTTAGTGGATACCATAGTTTGTTTATTTTCATGTGTCAATCCACTTTGTAAGCACAAATATCAGATTTGCAAGCACAAAATTTGAATCAAAATAGTGCGCAATCAATTTACAAATTCCAAAATACTCAACAAATACAAAATTTGAACAAAAATAGTGCATAATCAATTTGCAAATCTTAAAACCCTTTAACTCTTAAAAATTCCAACATTGCTTCATTTTCAATTTACTTACATACCTCTTTAAAATTCATTTAACTTTCAAAATTAATTTATCATTTGTTATTTACAATCTAAATTTATTTATTTATTTAAGTTAATTATTTGTTTGTTTCTTTAAAAAAAATAAACGGCATTACAAATGGCTGACTAAACATCAAAACTCACTACAGTATTGACCCAAAATTTGAAGTGTAAACCATAACATTATATTTCAAATTACTGTGCAAGAATTTCGTAACTCCATAATCTTATGAATGGTCAAGATAAGACTTTCGTAGTAATCCATATTATGATTGAAGATATTAAATCACAAGTCAGTCCAAGCCTTTGCTGATAAAACAGTAGAGGGGCATAGCATACAGGTGCATGTCACTCAGACAGCCGAGAACATATAAGTTTTACACTCTCGCAGAGGGAAGGTTCTATTGATCTTGGCTCCACTTCCCCTTTTATTCATATAACCAGGATAATCTGTTTTTCTGAAACTAACCGAGTCCTTTAAAGATAGCCCATACTTTTCTGCTTCGCCTTCTAAATTCCATTTTTTGTAGAATGGCCCCACCTTGTGAGTAACATGGATTTCTCCTTGCAAGCCCAACAGCTTGGTAGCACTTTTGAAAAACACGCTTATCAACTCATTATTCTTCTTGATAGCTTCTTTACTGCATTCCCCACCGTCAAAATAGCCTGCATGCGGGAGATTGAAAACAATTCTGTCAAACTTCCTCGTTCTTAATTTCCGTCTTTCATGCATTCTGGTTGCATCGACTTCATGCAGTAACAATGCTCCACGCCTTTCCAAGTTCGAAATTGAACTACGAGCTTTATCATACACCCTCAACACTTTCTCTGCTTTGACAACATTCAAAAATATAAAGTCAAAAACAATGGGAACAAAAGAATACAAAGGCGAGAATAGAGCATATGTTTTATTTTTATTCATTTTTCCTTCTGATACCTCTGCTGTCAAGCGAAGAGGCGACCATGTTTTGGGCACATTCAAATGTAGTAGCCAATGCTGAAGAAAAGGAGAAATTTCCTTCTCCAACCAACAGAATGGTTTGCAAACTAGAATAATGCATTAGCTTCCTCTCCACTATGGGTTGTCTCTGCCAAAAAAAGAAAAACAACTCCGTCTCATGTTAATGTAGAGCTAAGCCAAATCACAATACAAGTATAAAGTCTGAAATTTAAGAGAAAATACCAATAAATTACTGCTCTGAAAGCACAAAGAAAATCAGGAGATTATGTGCAGAAATTGGACTACCCAATGAGTTATCGCACTAAAAAACTTAAGGTATCTTCTATATTAATGCAACATTTATTATACCAAAATGAAATTTGAACTTTCTTAATCGAATAATTTTCAAATGATAATATCAATATTTTCACAGTTCATTAAAATTAGTTTTAAGAGTTTGTGGCAGAAAATTATAGGAGAAATTTTTCATCAAGTTTTGGAAGGCACTGTGGGATTGATCACCAAGATGAGGAATCATTGTGTTAATCAAGTTTTGGATGGCACACAGAATCCATCATTAGAATGAGAATATTTGAAATTTTTAATCAAGTTTTGGATGACACTCAAGAATCCATCATCAGGACAAGGAAATATTGTGCAAAAGCTTTTAATCCAGTATTGGATGACATTCTAGAATCCATCAAGATGATCAAACATTATGCGAGAGTTTTTTAATCAAGTTTTGGATGACACTACAGAATCCATCATCAAGATGAGGAAACATTATATGCAACCCTTTTAATCAAGTTTTGAATGACTCTCAAGAAACCATCATTAGGATGAGGAGATGTTGTGCAAGAGCTTTTTAATCAAGTTTTGGATAGCATTTCAGAATCCATTATCAGGATGAGGAAATATCATGCAAGAGCTTTTTAATGAAGTTTTGGATGACACTCTATGATCCATTATCAGTCATAAGAAAATTTTGATGAAAAATCTCACACAATTTTCTGTCTTCGATTAATGATAAGGTCAATTATTATTTATTTTCCATTTTCACCTTTTTTTTAATCGACTTCTAATTATTTGGAGGGACTTAAAATAGAGGAGTGACATAACAGTTCAAATTGCAATATTAGGTCAGAAAAGACTGGGCTCAAAGAGATGGCTCATCTGAAACGACACTAAGTTTAGATGGTTCATCTGAAATCACACTAATAGGTGGGTTCTATTGGAAAAGTTAAGTTTAGATGGTTCATCTGAAATCACACTAATAGATGGGTTCTATTGGAAAAGTGAAAGTGATTTCATGTAAGTCATCTAGACAAGTCAAAGCTTAAAATATGTTGTTTAAACTGAACCATTGCAACACACTAAAAACAACCATTCCCATGTCTCATTGGCATTTGCATATACCCAATCTGAAGGTCATTGCATACTCTGATAAAACAGACCGGTAAAGCACAATCACTTACACTTTTAACAACACCTATATAAATTGTTATTCCTTAATTTTTGTATTTTTTCAAAGTCTATATCTATCATATCTGAACCACTTAAGCAAAAAACTTTAGACCTAATAAATACTGAAATCTCAGCTGCCCAATAGTCTCAGAATCACATTTTACAGAAATTGGCAAAGAAAAACCTGAAAACACAGTACTTGCCCTTGCCCGATCACAATTGCAGCAACATTCTCAACATTCCATAAGTCTAAAATCAAAATGCTATACCTCCATTCACAACTCTACCCAAATATAGCAGGCATCCCTCAAGCATACAGCTCACACCATTACGAGTATGCCCAAGAGAAAGCAAACTTACCTGATACAACACCGATGCTTCTTCCCGCCTTTGTAATTCCTCATAAAAGGTCACCTTTCTACAATATACAAGATTTTCCATCGTTGAAAAGTAATAATGAACTCTGGAACCCGGGAAAATACAAGGGGGTTTCACCGCAACCCAGTAGCGGCTGGCTTCTCCTACAAACAATATGAAATGGAAAACCGAAAAAGAATAGAATTTAATTTGTAGCGTCGGCGCAACCATTTTCTTCATGGGTCCATTTAAAGATTTCCTGCAACTTAAAACTAAAATGGCTGCGCTCTGTTTCTGTGTCTGGTAATACATGCACTCAGTCGGCTTAAAGAGGCAGCTGTAAACGATTTGGTTTAAGAAATGCAATTCAAGTCTTTTGTGTGCCGTAGCACATTAGCTCTCAGTTTTCTGTTTTCTTCTGTCTCTGCCCACCTAACAAGTGGTATCAGAGCGTATGGTGGAAGATCCTGGAGATGTCGTGAGCAGAAGGCTGCCAAATAAGCCAGAGATCGAGGGAGCTGCATGTGCCGAGAGGACTGAAATTGTCAAGTCCTGGAAGAAGCTGCTGCATAAGGTTTTTGTTGATGGGTTTCTGAGCATTCCTCCCTTGGTCGTCCACATCACACGTTTGAGATGCGAAGCCAAATTTCTGCCAGTGTTTATAGGAGCTGTTGCTCGATGTTTACAGAAATAGAAGCCATTGAAAAGGTTGATTGCTGGTGGGAATTGTTGAAAGGAAGCCGCTGGCATATTCAAGTCATCCGTTGCTTGTAGAACTTGCTGTAAAAGTGGATCGTGGAAGCTCCTACTGACGAGAAAGTCCCCACATCTGACAGTCAAAGGATCATGGAAGAGTTGCAGATTTCGAGTAAAGAAATCCGCCACAGAAGTTTAAGGCACCGTTTGCCAAGTGCAAAAGCTATTGGATAGCAAGTTGCTGTGCAAAGAAAGAAGCCCTGGCATTTGAAGGGATTGTGAAAGGAGAATGATGGAGGGAAGGATCGTTGGCTTTTGCCAAGTCGCAGCTGGAAGAGGAAAGAGCCGCTGACCATTGCAGATCATAGAGCCAGATCTAAGCCACTATTTAAATAAATGGATCGCAGCAGTCAAGACCTGAAGCCGATTTGAAGATATTGGGTCTAAGGTAAATCATATTTTGTGATGTTGAATTTGTTGTTTAAAGAGTTGCTAAGTTTGAGCCAGAGCATGCTCAAGTAGAGTCAATGAGT
Source organism: Sequoiadendron giganteum (assembly GCA_007115665.2). NCBI lineage: Eukaryota > Viridiplantae > Streptophyta > Pinopsida > Cupressales > Cupressaceae > Sequoiadendron > Sequoiadendron giganteum. The sequence goes on from CM021106.1 coordinate 612,667,251, forward strand.
TAGAGGATGGTATGTTGTCGCTGTTGTCTATTTTGAAGTTGGTCTTGTAGAATGTGTCAAGTTTGAGGAGGTTGGATGAGTATGTGTAGAAGTTGTGAGAATGAAAATTCTGTAGAAGATTTTTTTTAAATCTGTAGATCAGAAGATGGGAGGAGAATAGAAATTGTACGAGGTTGTGACAATATAAGTGAAGCCCTTAATGGATTAAGGAAGAAATATTGTTGAATGTTGTAGCATTTTGTTTTTGTATGAAAGTAATATATTAGGTCAATGGAGCCCATTAAAACTAGGATCTCCGAGCATCTGCAGAGTGGCTCAATGGGAGGTGTTGATAGAATAAATGAATCACCCCTGAATCTACGATGGACTGGTAATCAAGAAGGCCAGAGCTCGTGGTTAGAGCATCCCAATTGCAGCATGGGATTTCCTAGGTTCGATCGCTAGATCTAAAATATTTTAGATGCCGCGACATCAGTGCAAAAAACTGAGAATGTAACGAGAATTTGTAGTAGTTGTGATTAAGGGGGAGTGTTGGAGATTATAATCCCAACTACCCAACTTTGTATTTAAAACGGAAGTTTCTACCTTGACTCTGCCACCGACCTCTCACCGATCTGCAGACCATTTTCTATGCATGTGATTTTACTGTTTTGTATTCCAGAAAACTCCAAAGACCTTTATAAATAGAAGCAGATGTAATATGGTTATTTACTCTTTGGGAGCTGGAGCTGTTAGAGATAAGAAGATGAGTCTATATGTAGTTTTGAGTTTGATATGAAAAATGTAATCATAGAGTTGCAGCTCAATCAATAGATGTAATGTTTTATTTTGTTTAGTATAAATCTGTTTCTGTTTTCCTGCTCCCCTGTTTCTAACACGGCGCAACCATTTTCTTCATGGGTCCATTTAAAGATTACCTGCAACTTAAAACTAAAATGGCTGCGCTCTGTTTCTGTGTCTGGTAATACATGCACTCAGTCGGCTTAAATAGCGTGGCCCCCACCTCGTCCTTCTATAGTTGGGAAGTTAATGTATAGAATGGAAGAATCTTGGCCGATCTTTCCCAAGCGTCAATCTTCAAAGTTTCTGTAATATTTTATTTTCTTTTCAATTAAAGAGGACTTGCATTTCCGAGGTTTACAGTTGATCGCTGGGCGGTCATAAACTGTAATCTAAGCTGTACGGAGAATGAGAAGTGGTACCGTGGCCCAACCGTGCGCGGGCAAAATTGTCCGTTTCATTGCCAAGTTATAAATGGTACGAATCCATGTGTGCCCAAATTTATGTTTTCACACTTGGAGAGGGAGTCCAGCTGGTCGGCTATGTAGTGAAGGTGTTTTTGTCTCCGGATGATCTTATTCTGATTGGAATAATTGTCCATGGCTTGAAAGACCATTTGAAGGTTCTTGAACTTTTTTTTGTCATAAGATCGGGATGTAAGTCAACACCGGCAAGATTGAAGTCATGAAGTTCTCTTTGAAAAGAAGGAAGTAGTAGTTTAACTTTATCTTTGAGGGAAGTTGTTGGAAATAGTGGAAAAATGCAAGTACTTAGGAATTGATTTTCACAATAAGTTCAATTGGGTAACTTGTAGAGAAAAAAAGATACAAAGTGGGTGGAGAGCTTATTTCTTATTCCAAAAATAGACGTAGGAAAGCAGAGTTGTGGAATTGGAAAACCAAGAAAATCTGTTTTTGTTTGTTGGTTGTGTCGATTATCCTCTATGGTTGCAAGGTTTGGGGGAATAGCATGTCAACCCACAAGTGAAGGTAGGTTGAAAGAATTCAAAAACATTTAACTACTAGTATTTTCAAGGTCAAATCAACAATCTCCTATGAAATCATTTTGGTTGAAGTGGGTATGTTCCCAATAAAAGCATCAACAATAATTTGTTTAATAAGTTGTTTAAAAAAGGTTGATTATATGGATAAGCATTGCTGGCCCAAGATGGTTGTGGAGGAGGAATTAGAGCGTAGGAAAAAGACTTGGATGAAACAAAACAACAAATGGATGAGCAAGTAGGACATTAATCTGCATGAATGTCCAAGCACTAATGCAGAGATTAAAAAGTATTTGTTAGAAAAAATCAAGACTGTCATGTGGACAAAACAAATCGGTCGTAAAAAACTCACTATGTCAAAGAGTTCAACCCCACGTAGGAACATGATGAAAAATCTTATTTGAAGGTTGTGGTTAAGGGTTAAAAGTAAAGCTAAAATTTTAATTGCACAATTGAGGTCCGACTCTTATCATCAGAATAAGAATAAGATAATTAAAGACGAGAATCCAATATTAAATTTATGAATAATAATTCTTTTTATTTACAAGAATGTGTATGAAGAAATTGTATGTTTTTTAATCAATATTTTGGATTGCACTCAACAATCCAAAGTCAAAAAGAGGCAGAGTAAAGAGAAGGATTGCAGACTTAGCATGAAGATGGTGGGTAAAGAGAAAAGGAAATAATTAGATAGAAGAAAAATTGGTAGAAAATAAAATATTAAAGTCTATGGTTTAATTAACTAAAGAATAAGCACCAAAGAATTCTATAGAGTATAAACAAAATCTAGGGGTTAGTGGATAGAATAAATTATTATATGAAAATATATACAAAGGTATAAATTAATATGTAAATACAAATAAATGGAAGATTACACAAAAAAAAAAACAAGAAAGTATTAACCCATAAAAATATCTATATGATCAAGTGAATGTAGAAATGAATCTAGAATTTAAAAAAAAAAGTTAAATATAAGTAGAAATGTAGAAAAGAGTAAATAAGAAGAAAGAATATATAAATTAAAAAGAATTATACGTGTGTTTGCATGTATGTTGTATATTGGAATAAGGAGTAAATAGAAGAGAGTAATGAGATTAAATATTAAAATAAAAGTAAAATTTTATCTTTTATGTAGTATAGTTTTGTCAATATTTTAATCATATTTTATGGTAAAAACTATTAAATGTGATCACATGATCATCAAATTTATGTTCTTTGTTCTGATTAGTTTTTGTAGTTACAAAATATTTGAATAATACATAATATGGGTCAATTAGTCTAGCTCAAAAATTATGTCAAATCCTCATAAAGCATTGTAATTGGACACACTACAAAAAATACATTTAACTTACCAATTCATATTTAATTAGCATATTTATCTTGTAAAATTCTTCCAAAATACACAAGAGATTACGCCTATTCAAGTCATTTTTTATTCAATTTGATTATCTTAATTTATGTTTGAGTTTTACTTATATTTATCTACATTATTTTATTTATGACTTCATTTTTATTTGTATTTGTTTTAGAAAATTATGTCGGCTTATATGTTTTAGTTAAAATATTTAATTTATAGTTACTTTTTGAATATATATGGACTATATTTTATTTTTATATACATGTATATTCTTACATTTAATATCACTATATATTAATAATTAAACTAACTTTTTAAAAGACATGTAATTAAATTAAAATTAAAACTATGATTTTATCAAGTTGTGTAAATTATATTAAATACCATATTTGAGTATAGAAATAATTATATATTATTTAATTATTTAAATTTAAATAAATATATATTTTATAAATGGATTATATTTTTAAAATATAATACATTATTGATATGTATAATAAATATTATAATTATAAGATATATGATGGTTATGTGACCTAAATCATATAGAAAATACAACAACACTAAATCTATGTTCAATTGAATGCATATATTATAGATTAAAAATAATGAAAAACAACATGTAACATTTTCACAATATTGTAAACCACAATCTTTAAAAATATTTTGTTTATTATCTATTATATATATCTATTCTTAAATTTCAAACATATTATTTAAGTCAAGTGAATACAATTTATCTTTACTAATCTTTTGACAAAAAGATACTAAAATTCAAACAAAGTATTCTCAAAGTTTTAGAAAACTTAAAAGGTTGCTTTTACCCATTATTAAATCAATTGTATGATTAAACTACTAATTAATATTTTCCCTCTTCACCCTCCAATTTCACCATGAGTGTCCAAGGTGAAAGGTGTAGACTTAATCCATAGAGCTTAGAGTACATACACACTATCCCATACAATATTGCTCACTTGTACAACTTTAATCTCTTCCTTTTTAATGGTTAAATTGAGTTCACAACACTCAATAAATGACTACAATGACTAGTGAGCTTCATTTTTATCTATTTGTGTAATTTATTGGGGACAAGGTTAAAATTTAAGGATTAACTATCTTGTCAAGGGTGTTTTTGTGATGGTTACCCATTTAAATATTTCTTTTAAATATTAAAAAATATTTTATTTTTAAATATGTATATAACTATAATTATATAAAAAAATTGATATAGTTTAACTAATTTTTCTATTGCTATACAAGTTTATGCATAGCTCTTAATCATTTTGTATACTTGTGCATTGACTTCTATATGTAGCACTACTTTTGCATATTGTTTCACATTCCATGCAAGTCTTTGTGCCAAGTTTCCAACTATAGTGCATTCACGAGTTCCATTTATGAAGGCACTAGATGATTGATTTTGTCCAACTATTGATTTCTCTCAATTAATTAGTCAAAATTGATTGAAAGTCTAAATATTATAAATAATTTCACTTCTCCAAAATCTAAATTAGCATGTATCATTTCCCATCTTCAAGTGAGAGTTCATCTTCATTTTTGAAGTGGCAATTTCATATGATTAGTGGCACTTGATAAGTCTTGAAATTGTTTTAAGCACTAATAGAGGCTAAGATTCATAGTGATAAGTTACTTAAAACCAATGCACTTACAAGGAGAATGGCTTAAGATTTTCATCCTCATCCTAATGATAGATAACTAAGTATGAACCATAATGTTGTGGAAAAATAATATTATAGAGTTAATTTCAAAAGCATTATAAAATTATATTTATGGATTGTAGAAAATTCATGTCTACCAAAGCTTCTATTATCAAACAACAAGGTATATTTTTTATTTTAGAAACTCTAGGTAGATCATGAAGTAAAAATTATATATGTTCAAGATGGATGTTTTTCATCAGGTTGGCAAGTGAAGTATTTGAGTTCCATATTTATTTAAATCTAAAGTGTATATTTTTAGTTACAAATTGATTATATGCATGTTTCTAGATCTCCATAGTTTCTTCCTTGTTGCTTTTGTAACTATATATGTGTTGATAATTAGTTTTTCATTTTATTTTTCAACACTACTACACCAATTGGTATTAGATCTCAAGGATTTAAAGTCCTAGGAGCAAGTAAGTGAGTGATCCATAACAGTAAGTATTTTGTGTGATTGTATCATTGTGGGTGATACAGAAAAAGGATGGCCCATATAATCGGAAGAGGAGCTCTTAAAAATAATAGAAAAACTCAAAGACTATATTTAGTAGACATTGCTAATATGATGAGATTCTTGCAAGAAGGCTCAATGTCATGGAGACCATACAAAGAAGAGGATTATTTTTTATAAAGTATATTAGTGAGGATCAATGAGAGGATGATTTCATTGATTTAGATTTTTTGATGAGGAAGACACTAGGGAATAAAGATTTATGTGAGCTCTAATAAGAGTTAAAACAAAGCTAGTCTTTGATTGCCCTAGCTACTAAGGAAGCTTAAGTCTAAAATAATTACTAGAATGAATCATTCATATTGATAAAAACTTCAATTTTGAGGTAATTGAAGACCTCAAGAAGGTGAAATACATTTCCATGAAGTTTAAAGGGTATGCTACCTTGTGGTGGGATTATTTATAGAAGGATTATGTTTAGAGGAACTCGAGAGGAAGATATATACCAGAATCACATGGTTTCCAAAATAAGAGAAAGTTTATGCTAGTCAACTACTTAATGATTTTATTCAAGAAGCTCCAAAACTTGTGCCAAAGGGAGATGTATATGTCACTAACCTAAATTTTATAGATGTGTGGCATACATGCATGAAGTCATAGGCTAGGGTTAGAGCCTCATTTGAGGACCACTTCACATAAGAGGAGTTATTGTTCAAAAGAAAATAATTGTGTATCCCATAACATTCAACGAGGGAGAACCCCATTTATGAGATGCATGGTGACACACAAGGAGATCATTTTAACATAGATAACATGCATTCCATATTGGCTAGACTTAAGAAAATACATGCACAAATTTGCGGAGAGGTATAAAATATTTTAGGTAGTAAAGGAAGTGACACTAAATACAAGGTTGTACAAACCATTATGCATGCCAAGTGGATCATAAGAGGAACTTACAATAGACTTTATTCTTGGTTTTTCATGCGCATAGAAAGGTAATGAATACATATTTGTGGTTGTTGATAAATTATTAAAAATAACACTTTCTATTCCTTTTCAAAATATGAATGGTGCATCCAAGACTATGAATTTATTTTTCAATGAGGTACTACATAGTTACATAGGTTGTAGAGAGCATTATTTTGGACTACAATATGAAGTTTCTTAGCATTGTATAGCATAACCTATGGAAATTTTGAACATGCAACTCATTATATGTTTTTCTTTCAACCAAGAATGGATGGACAAACTAAGGTTGTCAATCAAAGTCTTAACAACTCACTTAGATTTTTGGTGGGAGATAATCCTAAACAATGATACTTTGTGTTGCTAAAATAAAAGATTATATATAATTTAGGGAACAATTCCATAAAGACGATACCATTATAGGTGGTTTTAAAGCATCTCTATAATTAATATAATACATTTTTTTTAGAGTAGAAGATGTTAAGTGGGTGCAAAACTTGAGGACCTCATGCAACATATGAAGGAAGTTCAAGAGCACAAGTCAAGAAGCAACTAGAAGAGAGTGACGTAAATTAAAAAGTGTGCAAATGATTTTTAACTTGAGAATACTTAATTTGAGGGAGAGTTAGCCAACATGTATGTAAGAAAGGAATAATTCTCACTTAGGGGGCCTTAGATAAAGTAAGTTGAGTTGGGTGTTAGATCCAATATTTCACGTGTCCTTAATTGTGATCACCATGCTTACACTATTTTCACCTAAAGTGTATAAGGTAAAAGAATCTTAAAGGTGATTAATATTGCAACATTAAAAATATTTCTTTCTTATAAATCCCCTTTTTTCATGTACAAGTCTAGCTTGTGTGCCTTGTTTATTCCAATAATTTGTGTGGTATTTAACATTGTGTTTTGGGAGGTTTTTGTTGAGTAAGCCTACACAATTTAATTGGTCTAGCTTATCTTGTGTAAGTTATGCAATATTTGGAAAAAATAACTCAACCTACATGCTCCAATATAATCAGCTACTTGGCCAATGAGATATTGCTTCACCATACAACCTCACAAATGGTTCTTGATCATTACATATAATTCCACAATGACTCCATATTTCCTACTTTGCATTATTTGTATCAAGTTCCCAAGTATTGCACAATCACAAGTCCTAATTTTGAAGTCGTCAAATGGTTTATTTTATCTAGATATCAATTACTCACAATCAATATGTTATAAATTGATTAGAAGTCTACTTCTTTAAAGTTAAATTTCAACTTCTCTAGAATCTAAATTGACATGATTCATGTCTTATTTGACAATTCAACTTCATAAAGTGGTATTTTTATATGACCAATGGCACTTACAACTCTTCCAATTATTTTGAACGTTGATGAAGACCAAGAATCATGTAATGATTGGTTACTTAATTGAAACACTTTCAAGGAGAATGAGTTGGACAGTATATTTTGGATTTCACAAAAAAATAGGATGGACGTTTTACATTTGGTTGGGTGGTGAGGTAGTTTGGTTCTATGTCCATTTAGATCACATGTTTGCATTTAATTATTCTATAAATTAAATAAATTTGTGTTTCCATATATCTCTAAAAATTTCTTCATTGTTAATTTGATTATGACTTTATGCATCTATTAAGTTAGCTTCTTTTTTTACTCATTAAATTGATTGTACCACTACTTGCATAATAAATGGTATTAATGAATTTTTTTTTTTGTGGTTTCTCATAATATATGTATAGGGGTAATATTATATTAAATGTTCTATAGCCAATATTATTATAGAAAAATGACTTTTTTAAAAATTATGTGTTAAAAATTTATATGTTGGAACTTTAAACATTATTAAAAAACGAAAAACCAAAGCCACAAGTTGTATGGTATTATATCTTAGAGATCGTATGGTTTTGAGACATATTAAAATAAATTGAAATAGGAGTGTTCCTACCTCTCTAGATTTTGGGTTCATGGATTTGACCTAGGTTCATTTCTAGGAGGGTGGATTTAACCTAAGAAAAGAAATATATAAAATTTAGATAAAGTCTAGACCTTGGTATGTGTGAGGTTAGGTTCAAGTTTTTTTTCATTTTTTACTAGAAACATGCCTCTTATACACTAGTCATTGCATTAGGGACAACCTAGTCAAAATGAGTCCAAGATAAATGGGAAATGTGCAAGTTATACAATTTTCACCCTTACATTTTGTTTCCCCTTTGAGTTGCATTTGAACTACTATGGAGATGCATTCCAAATAAAATGAGTACTCAACATGAAATTAAATATTTAAAAATCATAAAAAATAGAGATAAGGATGATGATTTGGCACATTTTCCTCACAACGAATGTTTCACTATGTATGGAATTAACCTCTAATTTAAATTAAGCTTTTTAATGGGTGTATCAAGGGTGGATGTAGGGATGTTAGTAGGAGGAACATAAGAAATGATGGATGGAGTATAAAGTGGGTGAAGAATCTGGGAAGTTGTGTAAGGAAGATGAGGAAGGGATACGTTGCTAGCAAGAGGAAGATAATAAATGATAGCATTGCTAGACTAATAAGAGGAATACATTCAACACTAGTAGGATAAGATGAAGACATGACATTAGTAGCATGAAATGAAAATATGGTACTAATAAGGTGAATGTGAGGATTAAGTGTAATACTAGTGGAATAAGAACTAATCATGTGATAGTGAGGGGAGAACCTAAGGAGTGGGTATCAAACTAGAAAGGATAGAATAGAAAAAATAGAATTAAGAAGGATGACAACATAAGGAGGTTGGGTGGGAATGGAGAAGATACACCATGTTGCAAAAAACTTGAAGAGCTAACCTTCAAAATCAATGCCTTGAAGAATTTCTAAACCATAGGGATTATCAATCAAAAAGCTATGAGGAGCATCCATCAAATTAGTGAGACTAGAAACATTGGCTACATTGACAAGCTCATTAGAAAGTAACTATGTAGTGATAAAAGTATCTTACCTATCCATTTGTTTAAAGTGTACCTCATGAACATTTGTTTCTTCTTCATGATAAACATTATCTATTATATTGTCAAATACTTCACTTTCAACTTAAATTTTAGCCATTTAAACATAATCTTTTTCTTAAAGAGGGAGTGGGATGATGATGAGGCTTGGGCATAAACTTAATACACAAACCCTAAAAAGGATAAATTGGATAAAACAAGTGTAGGATCTAATGTAGAATATAGAAAATGCTTAGCTATGGAATAAAATTAAAAATTAGAACCATTCCAAAATCTCTGTTGAAGCAACATTCTCATCACCCATCAAGCCTGAATTCAAATTCATAGCCTTGTTTCACTGAACCCTCAAATTATTACTCTTAGCAGACGTATACCAACAGACAGCCCTAAAGCATAAGTTGCATGCATTCTGTTGTAGGTACAATTTATTTTCAAACCAAACCTGCCAAAGCATTAACATAACTTGATTGAAGAAGAACCAAAAACCGATACTCCTAAAGATAAATTCATAGAATTGAGTAAACATCAAAACATAGTCAAGAGAAAGCAAACATACCTCGGTAAGAACTGCTCTTTCCATCAGCCTTTGTAATTCATCAATGGTGGTTCTGGAATATGTAAGCTGCTCCATCGACGTAGATTGAAAAATAAAACAATTGGTTCCCAACAGGCAAATCAATCCAATATTATAGCAATTGGGTGTCATTGTGATTGACTTCAAAAACAAGAAAGAGAGCTGACAAACCTTAGCATGCAAGATTACTGGATTTCTCAACAGTAATGCCGAAAGTTAATTAAAGCAGTGGATTACAAAGAAAGTGATGCCTTCGCCCGTCGACTGATTGAGTGGGAAAGTGATTTTGCAAATATTCTGGGCATGTCGCGGGTCTTTTCACTTAATTCATGAAACATGCGTACTGCTCGAATGTTGTTGTACTGTACAATTTTCCCCTGGGAAGAAGGCTTTAAAGAATAAAGAAAATTCATGTCTTTGCTTACAAGTTACCACAATGAAATGAAATAAATCTCTTCTCTGATCGATCTGGATTCATTCCAAATTGTTTGTGATGAATCCATATATTTGTGATTGATACAACACTCAGGTAGATTGTAACTGGATTAGGTCTGAGAAAAAGGTTTTGATTTTATTAAGGTGTAATTAAAGTATTTGGAGGAGGCCAGGTTATGTGTGAAGTGTGATTTGAATTTGTGAGGATTACAAATAAAGTTGGAATAGGCGTGAGAAAAAGGTTTTAATGTTATTAAGGTGTATTTAAAGTTTCTGGAGGCATGGTTATGTGTAAAGTGTGATTTGAATTTTTGAGGATTACGAATAAAAAGGGTGTGGGAGGTTTTGGTGTTTTCAGTTTTATTATGGTTTAATTAAAGCGTTGGGGAATCTATGATATTCAATAGAGTATGATACAAATATTTCAAGGATGGAAGTGATGTAGGTGTAAGATGTTTTGATTTAATAAGGTTTTCATTAAATTTTTGAAGGGAGAGTGATTATGTGCAAAGTATGATCTAAATAGATTAAGGAAGAAAGTTAATTGCATAATGTGTGAATCCAATCATTTGTAAATCCAAAATATTGAATGCTTTTGTTTTGTTTGCATTACTAACTATCGTGTTCATATGTTTTTATATTTGATGAATCTCTCTAAACACTTACATATATTGAGTGTATGATGTTTTCAAAATTTATCTTAGAATTGGAAGAGATTACCTCCACTAAAACAAATTCTAAATATCCAAGTAGCATAGGTGTTTTTACATTGATTGATGCTTCATTAGGGTAAATGCAAGAAGTTGGGTCCACGAAGAGGGGAAGTTTCGGTCAAAAAAAAAAATCTTGCAGAAAACACGTATGCGTTATTAAAAAACGCGTACGCGTTATTAAAAAACGTGTATGCATTATGCATTGGGTACCAAGCCTAAAAAAACGCGTACGCGTTATAAAACGCGTACACATTATAAAACGTGTACGCGTTTTTGAGTGCATACAAATCATTTATTTTTAAAAAAATGCTTTTTAGAGACGCGTACGAGTTTTAAAACGCGTACGCGTTTTGCTTTTTAGAAACACGTACGCATTCTAAAACGCATACGCGTTTGTCTTTTCAAAACGCGTACGCGTTTCTAAAAAGCATTTTTTTTTTAAATAATCAAACAAATAAAGAGCGCATATGCGTTTTGTAACGCGTACGCGTTATTAAAAACTTGAATCTCCAACCCACTTGCAGCCTTGGTTTTGGGCTCGGGAAAGGCTTGGCAATCCGAGCCTTAGCCTTTGACCTGCAACTAAAAAACTAAGGCAGATTGAAGAAGAATGTCCATCTTTGACAATATGGTTGATGGACTTTTTTTCTGAATCAATCTATAAAATTAAAACCCATTACAGAACACCATTTCTAGTTTCCAAATATATAATTTTTATTAGTATTGGATTATATTTGATATTTTTAAATTAATTTCAAAGCAAACTAGTCCTTAAACATGAAATATCAGACTTTTTTTGTTTTTTAATAACTTTTTTTTGGTGAAGTTTCTTGTAAAAAAAATTATATGACATCAATCTTTAGACAATTCTTAACAGAATAAAAAAAAAAAATTTCAAAAAATGTTTAGTTTAGGTCAAATTATGTTGTCCGTACACTTTGATTTTTAAAAACAACAATTAAGGCCAATAAAAATTTAATAAAAAAAAAATATTCAACAAAAAATTACAAAAAAAATTCCTCATCAATCTTCATGTTGTTAGCTCTCTTTCCTCAAAAGGAATTAGCAAAATACTTTTATTTGGGTCAAAAAGTGGTGTCCGTACACGTGCATGGTATGGTAAAAAAACAGGGACTTTTAAAAAGTGGTTTTTATAGATCCCTATCAAAATTTAATTTCTACAATTTGGGTATTTGAATAATTTACATATTTAGAAACTAGATTCAAAATTCAAAATTTCATATTACTGATTTTTTAAAAAATTCATTGTGTAAGTGCCTCAAATTTTCAGTCCAAGTGTGACAAATTATGAAAAACAACAAAAACACTTCCACTTTTTGAGCTTTTTGTGGACCCAACTTCTTGCATCAGCCCATTAGAACAACTTAGTCACTCTTCTTCGTTTGAAATTAAATGTTCTCGCCAACAATACCTTTTCTTTTTCCCTATAGAATGATATTTAAGTCAATAATTGTTACAAGAACACTCATTACACTATTCAAAGTATTAATACAATATCATGGCGTGAAACCAACATTAAAATATTTATTTTTTAAAATTTATAATAATTGTTTTTATAAAGAGACTAACATGGCTCATATATATATTTTTTTTAAATAAATGAGTTATGCAAGAGGAGAAGTCTCAAAGAGTGTGATTCTATTTTATTGTGTACTATCATTAAGTACTTTGTCCAATAATGAAATCATCTTAGAAGGTTGCTAGATATAATCTAATATAACCTAAGTCCTAGGTATTGAAATAATTCATGTGATTTGTCAATGTTCAATACTAATTGCACACTAGAAGTACGTAAGCATAGGTTGTAGAGTTGATTGTATTGTACTAGTGATTGGTATGTTTAAAACTCTTGAACGTTCTTTCAACACACCTAATTTTAGCATAACATAAATTTGTTGCAATCCCAAGTACAATAGACTCAAAAATTATTATCATTGAATATTTTTCCCTATCAAAAAATTAATAATTTGGAACATGATTTGATTAATTTGGAAAACTCTAATGAGAATGCATTTACACTTGCCCTATACACCATCATAGGAAAAAGTGGGTACATCATATATAATGAAGTCAAGATGCATCAAACATAATATCATTTTCTAGTTAATGAAAGGAAGTAGTGGTGTGAAATATGGTTCCTACACTAATATATGAGAGGATGTATATGCAAAAATTAAATTGGTCATAGAGTTGCAAGGAAATAAACATATAAGTAATATATCTAATATATTGATTTACATGGGGAAAACCTTTTTGAGAGGAAAAACCCACACTCCAAACAAACTCAATGTATTACAAGATTAAATTGAAACATCGAAGAAATAGAGTGTGTGTGTGTGTGTGTGTGTGTGTGTGTGTGTGAGAGAGAGAGAGAGAGAGAGAGAGAGAGAGGGGTATGAGTGAGAGAGACTTGTCTAGGTAGTGTGGGAGGGAGTGAGACTTGAGAGAGAGAGACTACTACATCAGAGAAAGAGAGTTATCTAGATAGGATGGGAGGGAGAGACCTGAGAGAGGTAGAAGGGGTGGGAGGGATATTTTGAGGGGGACACTTGAGAGAGAGGGAGTGTGAGAGAGGGGGTTGTGTTGGGGAAAGAGACAGATCATCTTAGAATGAAACATCTAAGAACAACAGTGCCTTAGTGACTTTAATTTCTTCAAATCACCTCAAAGGTACTAACTACTATGCCATAAAGCGGAAACATGCACAGTTGTTCCCCCATTAATCCTTCTGAGAAAAGCACATGCAGACAAATAATAGATTCAACACATATGCATAGATTCAATTTACAGAATCTAACAACATGGAAGACAAACTAATGAACACATAGATATACGTGGGGAAAACCCTTTCGAGTAAAAAACCCCACCCTCCAAAAGATCTAGCCATTCTATTATTCAGCAACAAATAGAATTACGGTACAACCTCAGGCTCATAACCTTCACATGAGTTACATCTTATTTCATCTAGAGAATATAGGAAACAACATGTTCACAATCCTCACATTGTTACAACACCCTCACACATCACATAGTGTAGATTAATCTCTTCTCACTAGTCGAATCCTCTCAGCTAGCCTCTTAGCCAGCCCAGCCTAATGGCCACCACAGGTTCACATCTTTGAATGTTTTGTGTGTCTCAGTGTTCAACGTTACAACGCAATCTACATACTGCTCGAACACGCCCACTTTGTAACTGCTCACACCTATTCCAACCAACAGTCATCAAGGTATTTAATTACCCCACCAACAAGCTTCCCTCATCTTTTATTGCACCGCCCTACAGCACGCATCGGGCCACCCTGCATTAAAATAGTTGCTAAGAATAATATCATATTTGCACTCTGTCAACCACTGAATCAAATCATACATTTAATGCAAATATATCACTAATCACAAATAAAGCTTTCATCCAATCAACGTTAATTTACAAAAGCGATGTAAAATCAACAAATATCATCATGCCACATGTCATCACACTATTCGTTCACCACTCTGACTATCGCCCAAACAGTCAATATAACTATGTGGTCCTTTTACCACGCTATCGCTTGCCATCCATCAGACACCCACGGTAAGGCGGTATACACCGCGACCTGAAGAACAAGCCTTTGTGGTATAGCGGTAAGCATTTATTATTTTCCACCATGTCCATTGCGCTGCCACGCCTCAACTTCAAGAGTCTTGCAGTAGGGCAGTAACCACGCTACCGCAACCCTTCTGAAAGACCTCCACGGTAAGGAGGTAAGCATCTGATCATCGACTGCCACATTCACTGCGCCACTGCCAAGGAAGAGGAAGGGCTCCGCTGTATGGCGGTAACACCGCATAACCGCACCTTAACAGAAAGGGGGCCACGGTAAGGCAGTAACACCGTGCAACCGCCAAGCAGATCGAAGACCTCCTCGGTAAGGGGGTAAACTGTGCAACCGCCCCACCTTCAAAATCTTCCAGCAATACAACATTATAGGCATGAACTAAATTTAATTCGCCAAGTCCATGAACAGAGATTCAAGCCAGAAAGTTGAGGCACATATTTTCCAACAATCTCCCACTTGATGAAGAATTACTGGCTTCCTCCAAACTCGAACTCAAGAATCTAACACAATGATTTGGTGCTCCAACTAAGACACTTGGAATGACATCCAAGATGTCCACCAACCCAAGCAATAGTTCCAACCATCCACCACAGGAAAAAAGGAATGAGCCAAGGCGTATATGCACCAGTCTCAAGAACACCTGCATCAGATCCTACAGATGGAAAGGGAATCATTCTACCACCACTCCATCATGCTCACCAGCTATACAGAAGCAACACTGCAATAGCTTCAAAGCTCTTAATTGTGAACATAGTCGTGAAGTCTTTCTCTAGAAACAAGACAGAACATCAGCTAGAACATCAACCAAAAAATCCGTTGCAACCATCCAACTGATCAAAACCCACGTGACTGAAAAAAATCACCCACAGATCGTGCTATTCCATCCAATCACCCATACCTTTAAGGTATTCATATTAGTAAACTCATGCTAGCAGCACAGCCAACCCATCAACTGTAGAATACAAGCTCCAACTGCCAACCAGTTGAAGAAGACAAAACACATTCAGGAACTCCAACTGCATGGGTAATACCATGAAAGATCAATGGCATAAAAAATTCTACCAATTTCAGTACATAGAAAATATAATCATGTAGTGCCAAGGAATAAACACAATGATATACACAACCTACAACCAATTGCTACAAGCAACATCTCTCACAACAGTCTTCCAGAGTTCTTCCAAGTTCTCCATATCTGACAGAAGAAAGAGGCACACAAACCTCCATGTCATCACCCAAGTGACAACACATGACCGCAAAATACATCTCTCATCTAAATTCATATGAGATCGAACATACAAGAAGAAGAACCAGACTGAAGAGAAATTCCAAATCATAACATGTAGCATGCCCTCCTACACACATGCCTCTAAATACCAGTTGTGTCAAGTATGATCTCATTCACATCCCAAAGGAAAAGCCATAACAACACCCAATTGTTCAAAATTAACAAATCATGTGGATGTAAGCCTTGAATGAAGAAGATCAAACTAGCCCATATAACTATCTCCTACCAGTTCTCATCAAAAGACGATATAACACAAAAGCTCAAGAAGATAAACTATGTTGTACACCTTCCATTATGAATCCTCCATAATCTTAAAGTAGCAATTCAAGATTCATATCTATGAAAGATAAAGCATATCACATATCTGAAAGATATAATGGGAAAATACCTCTCAAATAAACTTCACCACCGAGCAAACAAAAAAATGCTCGTCCAAGATATACAAGTCTTCATGACTTATCCAAGAGCAATCTCCTTACTGGTCTCTATTGAACTCGTTTTCAACCAAGGTGTAGGCCACTCAGACTTTCAGCTAAAAACAACACCTTTCTCATCTGATGAGAATCATAGCCTCACCTCATTCTCCATGCATCCATGAGCACCAGCAATTGATCATCTCATGCTAAAACTCCAAACTGCACTATTGTACGAAACATGAAGTTCTCAAGCATATGACCAATGCACCTAGAACACGGAGAATTGCCAAACCATTTTCAAAGCTCCAAAAATCTGAAGCAGGAACTTATCATGACATCATGATCTACACATCCCCCTTAGGAGATACCATGCTTTAAGTGAAAAAACTATGGTCTCAAGATCAATGCAACATGCCAAAACTCTAATGCTCAAGCAAGAGTATATATGACATCAAGAAAAAAAACTCTAAACCAACATCACCTGTCAAGCACCACCAACATCTCAGCCAAAGAATCTAAACGTCCTCCATGATTTCAAGAATGTTGTACATCCTCAAATAGTGTTCCTGCAAGTGTGAAAGAACTCTTCTGCAACAACAGGATCTAAGAGTCCTCCTAGTAACATCTACAACACTAAAGAAGATCATTCACCACCAAGTGATGAATTCATAGTCACTGTTAAAGCTCCCACTGAACCGTGACATCCAAGCTTTCCAAGCATCATGACCGAACATCTGCTGATCTAAAAAACCTCTAGGTACAATCAACAACATGTCCATCTGACAAAAAAGCCAAACAACATCAAGATCTCCAAACCATGCAGACCCCACCATCACTGTCAAAAAACTTACACTATAATGTGTATCAAGCTCTTCATGACATTGTGATACACATGCTACAAGTCCCCATAAATGATTATTCAGGTACTCAAACGCTATCCATCCTCGCATCTCAAAGAAGCCATGCCAATGCACAAGTGACCACAGATAAGGCCAGCTAACAGATCTGCACCACCACTGAAGCAACCTCGTGGATATAGATAGTCCACTTCCAAGTTATCTCACTACATCCAATGGGTAGCTAATCCACCAACTGCACAACTCAGAGATTAATCACAACAATAGTGCAAACCCATCATCGCAAAGGAAAGTGCAAAACAAAGATCTCAAATAGAACAACAATGTAGATAAACTTGGCTCAAACACCAGATCAAAAAATAGATCTGATTTACCAATCATGTCCACAACTCAAGCACCATAGTCTAGGAAACCAGCAAGCAACACCACGATAATTTTGAGTGAAAAATCACATACCAACACTCCCATGTAGAGAAGACATCACAGCTCCTCAAAACCATGTTTAACTGCAACTATCTCATCTAGTCACACCCCAAACAACCAGGGTCTAGAAAATAGTTTAACAACAGCCCCACATAACCACAAGTTTTGTTTTCTTGACCATGCAAAACCTACAAAACCACCATGTTTATAAAACACCCATGCACATCCATATCCACTACTCATCTGGAAGACTCAAGAGTCTGCACATTACCATCATGGTTAACCAAAACAATGAAAACTAACATGAATATGCATCATAAAAGTTTTAGGAAAATATATAGAAAAACTTCAGAGCCAAAGAACATGAAACTGAAACATGCAAGTACAAGATTTCCAAGAAAGGAACAAGTAGTACAAGAATTTCAAGTCCATTCCATACCAATTCTAGAACCACAAGCATGCACATGCATACGGGAGAGCTAGGCTATTCAGAAGTTTTCAGACCACTCAAGATCAACTTCGTAACCTTCATGCAATTTGGGTGACAGAGAACAAAACCTTGAATGCCAAGTCAAAACACCCAGCACAATCACAACACTCTATGGCTGAATAACAACCCAAGCATCTCCATACCATCAGGGATCCCCTTATACAAACACCCAGTATGAAGCACACTCTACTGCAACACAACCATAAGCATAAACTCACACTCCTTGCATCAGGATCATTCGCTGCCAACCAGGAGCCTCAGACCACATCATCACAATATGATCAACTCCAGATTCTCCATCTTCAATGTCTTTCACGTTGTGTGTTGTCTCAAAAGAGCAAGGAATTTTACTCATCAACAGATCAAACATCAGCCAATTCCTCTAGATTTCCTCAAGCCTGACAGACTAAGAAATCTTCACAGAAGAAATACCCAGAACCAGCATCCAGAAAGAGGCTTTGAAACAACATTTTGGTATCAAGAACAAAGCTTGACCTGCCTTAACCAGCTCTAATACCAGTTGTTGGGGAAAGAGACAGGTCATCTTAGAATGAAACATCTAAGAATAGCAGTGCCTTAGTAACTTTAATTTCTTCAAATCACCTCAAAGGCACTAACTACTATGCCATAAAGCAGAAACAGGCATAGTTGGTCCCCCATTAATCCTTATGAGAAAATCACGTGCAGATAAAATAACATATTCAACACATATGCACAGATTCAATTTACAAAATCTAACAACATGGAAGACAAACTAATGAACACATAGATATACATGGGGAAAACCCTTTCGAGTAAAAAACCACACCCTCCAAAAGATCCAACCATTATATTATTTAGCAACAAACAGAGTTACAATACAATCTCAGGCTCATAGCCTTCATAGGAGTTACATCTTGTTTCGTTTGGAAAACACAAGCAACAACATGTTCAAAATCCTCACATTGTTACAGCACCCTCACACATCACATAGTGTAGATTCATCTCTTCTCACCAGTCGACTCTCTCTCAGCCAGCCTCTCATCCAGCCCAGCCTAACAACCACCACAGGTTCACATCTTTGAATATTCTATGTGTGTCAGTGTTCAACATTACAATGCAATTTGCATACTGCTCGAACACGCACACTTTGTAACTGCTCACACCTATTCCAACCAACAGCCATCAGGGTATTTAATTACCCCACCAACAAGCTTTCGGGTATGTGCAGGATCATCATGGAAAAAACAGGCCCTTAAGTGGCAATAAAAAGACAAAAAATCAAAGTTAGACAACTTGACGTAAAAGTTTGAATAAGTTATCTATATTATTTCAAAAAAATGTATAAATTGAATCTGTAGAAAATTGAATGTAGTTTTTAAACTACTAGACCCTTATTTTATTTTTTAAAATCTATTTGGTGAAAATTTGAAATTTCAATGGAGTAGAATTTAAATTTCAGGGTAAAAATAAGAAGTAGGTGTCTTTCTGACCACCCTAACCACAATAAAATGATAATATTTTTTTATAAGATTTTATATATAAGTAGAGGACTCATGTCCCGATGTGATGCATATTTTTTTATAATTTCTTTCCAATTAAATAATTAATTATAATTTTTTTATTACAACTTTTAAAAAAAATAAAATCTCGTCTGTCTAACCACCTTAACTTGGTCAAAAATTCATGAAATTCATTTTTTTTTTTTATCCTATAGTATGCAAAGCATAGAATGTGATGCATGTTTCAGATTCAAAAAGTGTGATACCATTTGAAAGTTATAGATGTTTTTCAATCAGCCTATCAATCAGGACTTTATTCGTAATTCTAATAGAAAATGAATAATAATTATTTGTTAAATTCAAAGTAAAGCATAATTTATATTGGTGGAAAGCTTAGAATCTCCTCTATAAACCCTTTTCGTTTCATCAATTTTGGGTAAAAAAAAAGTCGTCAGCCACATGGAACATCATATGGCTTACATATTGCCACTTTTTGACCCATCATGATCCTGCACATACCCTTCCCTCATCTCTGATTGCACCACCCTGCAGCACACATCGAGCCACCTTGCATTAAAACAGTTGCCAAGAATAATATCATATTTGCACTCTGTCAACCAATGAATCGAATCACACATTTAATGTAAATATATCGCTAATCAGAAATAAAACTTTCGGCCAATCAGCGTTGATTTACAACAGTGATGTAAAGTCAACGAATATCGCCATGCCATGTGGCATCGCACTATTTATCCACCGCTCTGACTATCGCCCAAAGAATCAACAAAACCCTGTGGTCCTTTTACCGCGCTATCGGTCACCATCCATCAGACACCCGTGGTAAGGTGGTATACACCACACTATCGTGACTCGAAGAATAAGCCTATGTGGTATAATGGTAAGAATTTTTCATTGTCTTCCATGTCCACCGCACTACCATGCCTCAACTTCAAGAGTCTCGCGATAGGGCGGTAACCACGCTACCACAACCCTTCTGAAAGACCTACATGGTAAGGAGGTAAGCATTTGATTGTCGACTGCCACATTCATGGCACCACCACCAAGGAAGAGGAAGGGCTCCGCAGTATGGCAATAACACTGCATAACCGCACCTTAATAGAAAGGGGCCCGTGGTAAGGCGGTAACCCCACGCAATCGCCGAGAAGATCAAAGACCTTTGCGGTAAGGAGGTAAACTTTGTAACTGCACTACCTTCAAAATCTCCTAGCGGTACAACGGTAAAGGCATGAACTGAAGTTAATTTTCCAATTCCATGAACAAAGATTCAAGCTAGAAAGTTAAGGCACATATTTTCCAACAAGTTGGAGTGAGAGAGAGTAGTCTAGGTAGGGTGGGATGGAGTGAGACCTTAGAGAGAGAGAGACTTGAGAGGGAGAGAGGTTAGGAGGGATATTTTAAGGAAGACATTTGGATGAGAGGGAGTGGGAGACACCTAAGAGGGAGGGAAAAAGATAAAGACCTGAGAGGTATTTGGAGTGAGAGAGAGAGAGGGAGTGTAAGAGAAGGTGTTGGAGTGAGAGAGAGTTGTCTAGGTAGGGTGGGAGGAAATGAAACCTGACAAAGAGAGAGAGAGAGAGAGAGAGAGAGAGATTTATCTAGTTAGGGTGGGGGAAGATACCTGAGAGAGGGAGAGGGGTTGGGAGGGGTATTTTCAGGGAGAGACTTCTGAGAGAGGGAGTGGCAGACACTTGAGAGAGAGATAGTTGAGAGAGAGAGAGATGGAAGGGAGAGAGAAATATAAAGACCTATGAGAGGGAGTTGGAGTGAGAGAGAGAGGAGAAAAACCTAAGAGGGAGAGAGAGAGAGGGAGTTTGAGAGAGGGGGTTGGAGTGAGAGAGAGTAGTCTAAGTAGGGTGGGAGGGAGTGAGACCTAAGAGGGGGAGACTTGAGAGGGAGAGAGAGATATATATATTTATCTAGTTAGGGTGGTGGAAATACCTAAGAGAGGGAGAGGGGTTGGGAGGGATATTTTGAGGGAGACACTTGAGAGAGAGAGATGAGATGGAGATAGAAAGATAAATACTTGAGAGAGGAACATGGAGTAAGAGAGAGAGAGAGGGGGGGTTGGAGTGAGAGATATTTGTGTAGGTAGGGTGGGAGGGAGTGAGACCTGAGAGAGAGAGAGAGATATACTACTACAACATAGAAAGAGATTTATCTAGTTTGGATGGGAGGGAGAGACCTGAGAGAGGGATAAAAGGTGGGGGATATTTTGAGGGAGAGACCTGAGAGAGGGGGTTGGAGTGAGAGAGAGAGTATTGTAGGTAGGGTGGGAGGGAGTGAGACCTAACAGAGAGAGAGACTTGAGAGAGAAAGAGAGAGTTATCTTGTTAGCATGGGTGGGATAGACCTGAGAGAGGAAGAGGAGTTGGGAGGGATATTTTGAGGGAGAGACTTGAGAGATAGAGACCCGAGAGAGAGAGATGAGAGGGAGAGAGAAAGATAAATACCTAAGAGAGGGAGTTGGAGAGAGAGAGAGAGGGGGGGTTGGAGTGAGAGAGATTTGTCTAGGTAGGGTGGGAGGGAGTGAAACCGAAGAGAGAGAGAGAGAGAGAGAGAGAGAGAGAGAGAGATTTATCTAGTTAGGGTGGGTGATCCCACAATGTTGGTTTATAATTTATGGGAGATTCTAATTTTTGTTGAAATCACATATTTTTATAAAATATAATGATTTAAGCCTTTAAAAGTTCCATTTTAAGGATTACAATTGAAGAGGATTTGATCAAACCACCTTAGACCAAACCCCCTTGGATAGAACCTCGCTAGCATTAAACCATACCTATAATGGAGTCTCCTTTACACCTATCAAAATGCTGATAAAAAACCACTTTTGATTTACCTTTTGGGGGATCAAATTAATTCATTTAAAATTTATTTTTTTAAGTATGTAGTCCTTATTATAAGCTTCCCAAAAATTATAATTTTAAATAAATTTAATTTAATTATTATATTTATTTTTTATTTCTTGTGAATGTAGGTTTTTCACAGAAAATCAAGCTCTTTGTTCTACACGTGTGGAAAAATAGAATATTATAAAAAAAACAATTGAAAAATATGAGTGCACTAGATATTGAATTCCTTTATCCAACAAAAAAAAATTAATTTCAATACATACAAAAAAAGTTGTTATACGGTCCGCCTATGTTTGAATTGTAATTGGTTTGACTTCGAAACTTGATTAAAGAAAAAATATTCAATAAAACACTATGAAACCAATTGGAAACACTAGATATCGTAGCTACAAATCTAAATTTGGAAAAAATAAAATTATCCTTCATGAAAAATAATATATGCGTTATATAGTGAGCATCATCACTCCTTAAAAATGGTGTTTACTATAAAAAACTAGTTTTTGAAGGATATGGAAAAATAAGTGTAATCTGATTCCAAAAATTTTAGAAAAAATATATTTAGAATCTATAGAAAAAATTTCACAAACCACTAGTTTGCATCATCTTCAAATTCCTCACGGTTCAGCCGCTATAGGTGTTTGAAAGTGAAGATTTAGTTAGAAAAAATCAATTCAGTGTCTAGTTTGGCAAAATATTGTAAATGAGTATTGTGGGATCACCTGGGTGGGGGGGAGAGACCTGAGAGAGGGAGAGCGATTGGGAGAGATATTTTGAGGGAGAGACTTGAGAGAGAGAGAGAGAGTGGGAGACACCTAAGATAGAGAGAGACCTGAGAGAGAGATAGTTGAGAGAGAGAGATGAGAGGGAGAGAGAAAGATAGAGACCTAAGAGAGCGATTTGGAGTTAGAGAGAGAGAGAGAGAGAGAGAGAGAAATACATGAGAGGGAGAGAGAGAGTGTGTGTGTGTGAGAGAGAGAGGGGGTTGGAGTGAGATATTTTTCTAGGTAGGGTGGTAGGGAGTGATACTTGAGAGAGAGAGAGAGACTATTGTCAGAGAAAGAGAGTTATCTAGTTAGGATGGGATGGAGAGACCTGAGAGAAGGAGAGGGGGTGGGAGGGATATTTTAAGGGAGAGACCTAAGAGAGAGGGAGTATGAGAGAGGGGTTTGGAGTGAGAGAGAGTAGTCTAGGTAGGGTGGGAGGGAGTGAGACCTGAGAGATAGAGAGATAGAGAGAGAGAGAGAGAGAGAGAGAGAGAGAGAGACTTGAGAGGGAGAGAGAGTTATCTAGTTAGGATGGGGGGAGAGACCAAAGAGATGGAGATGGCTTGGGAGGGATATTTTGAGGGAGATACCTAAGAGAGATGGGGTTGGAGTGAGATAAATTTATCTAATTAGGGTGGGAGGGAGTGAGACCTAAGAGAGAGAGAGAGAGAGAGAGGGAGGGAGAGATAGATTTATCTAGGTTAGGGTGGGGGGAGAGACCTGAGAGATGGAGAGGGGGTGGGAGGGGTATTTTGAGGGGGAGATCTAAGAGAGAGAGAGAGAGAGAGATGGAGTGGGAGACACCTGAGAGAGAGATATGAGAGAGATACTTGAGAAGGAGAGATAACTAAGAGAGAGACATGAGAGGGAGAGAGAGAGGGAGTGGGAGTGACCTAAGAGAGAGAAACTTGTGAGGGATATAGAGTTTTCTAGTTAGGGTGGGACGAAGAGGCTTGAGAGAGGGAGAGGGGGTGTGAGAGATCCGAGAGAAAGAGGGTGGGTGGGATAGATCGAGGGAGAGAGATTTGTCTAGTTAGGGTGGGAGGGAGAGACTTGATAGAGGGAGAGGGGTGTGAGAGATCCAAGAGATAGAGGGTGGAAGGGATAGAGCAAGGGAGAGACTTGAGAGATAGAGGGTGGGAGGGATAGAGGGAAGGTGAGACTTGAGAGAGGGATGGGAGGGATATAGGGAGGAAGATACTTGAGAGGGGGAGTTATCCTATATATTAAACCCTCAACCCTATACCTTAAACCCTAAGGATGGAAGACAAGGTAGAGAGTGTGGGAGAGACCTAGAGAGGGTTGATAGATCTAATTGGTATGTATTGGTTAAGAGGGAAGGAGGCAGAGAGGGAGTGAAAGGAAAAACCTTAACTATACATCAACAATCGTAAACCACAAACTCTTAGTGTTATCAAAGTGGTGGAGAGAGACACAAAGAGAAAGCAAAGTTAGTTTTCTATCAATGCGGCTCATTTAGCGAGTGCCAAATTTGGCGCTCTCCAAATGACACATCCAATTTGACACTCGCCAAATTTGGCGAGCACGAAATGGGATGTATTATTTACAGAGTGCCAAATTTGGTGCTTGCCAAATGGGTTGCTTATGGATGTGATTTTCTTAGGAGGATACCAAATTTGCACATACTTTTTGTTGTGCTAATTGTCTCATTTGCACATCTTTCAATGCAATTTTATAAAAAAAATGTTATGTCATTAGGCTCTCTCTTAGCTATCTAAATATATAATTTATTTTATGTTTTGATTATGTTAAGGTTTTCATCCATAACTTCTCTTGTTATTGCCTCCATTTTTTGTCAAAAACCAACATGTGGTAGTCTTAGGATACATTTTTACTCGTTCATTGAATCTTGAAAAAAATTACATTTTAAAAAACTAGACTCCATTCTAGACATGATGAAAAAAAAAGAATCATTTTTTTATTAATTTTCATAAAATTTAGGGGGGAGCATGCTCAAATTTCAAATTTTCAAGATGTGTTCACTTCAAAAATTCATAAAATATTATATATTCATTAAAAAAAAAAAAAGCCGAAAGAATGGGGATAAACTACATGGTGTTAGCTAATTTCTCACCATTTGGATTTTTGAAATTCTAAAAAAAAATTAATGAAAAAGGGGGGTCCCTCAAACGCTATGTTGTTTTTTTGATAAAAATAAGACCTGTTTCAGACCCCCCTCTTTGTGAAACTCTTAATATTCATTATTTTCAAAAAAAAATAGTAGCTTAGAAACTAGCCTCAGAGCACTACAACTCTTTTTCTTGTTGCATCTTCAAATTTTGAGCGTAACTATCTTCATTTTCACATGCACATCAGATTTTGCCGATTTTAGGAAAAACGTACCATCTTAAGAGCTAGTTTTGTGTTACAACTTGGTGCACTTACCCCTTACGCATATTATTATATTTTCAATTGGATTTTAGTTTAGATGAAATGATTATTTGGTGCTATAAGGACATAGGTGAGGATGGAGATCTTTAGTATAAGGTGATCCCGAAATAGTGGTTTACAATTTATGGTCAAATTGGACACTGAAATTATTATTTTTAACTAAATCTTCACATTCGGGCACCTATAGCGGCTAAACCATGAGGAATTTGAAGATGATTCAAACTAGAGTCTCATCACATTTTTTCTGTAGATTCTAAAAATATTGTTTTAAAAAAAAATGGAATCAGATTGCACTTCTTTTTCCATCTCCCACGAAAACTAGTTTTTTTCATAAAACAAGATTTTAAAAAAGTGACACACAGCGTATAATGCATAACTTTTTTTCCATGAAGTAAAAAATTCTAATTCTTTCGAATTTAAATTTGTTACTCCTATATCTAGTGCTTCCACTTGATTAGATAGTTTTTTATTGAATATTTTTTCTTTAATCAAGTTTCGAAGTCAAACCAATTACAATTCAGACATAGCGTGACCATATAACACATAACTTCTTCAATATCTGGTGCACTCATATTTTTCAAAAAAAATGATAATTTGCTATTCTTTCACATGTGCAGAACATAAACCTTCATTTTTGATGAAAAACCTATGTTTAATAAAACTAAAAAAGCAAATACATAATAAAACCAAAAACATATTAAAATTATATTTGTTGGATAGCTCATTCCAAGGACTACCTGATTCTAGTTGGGTTTGTGAAGATTCTTCCATTTCCATCCTCAACCCGAGCTTCAAAGTGCCAAAATTTAGGTTTTTTTTTGTGTCTTGGGGGGGGATGACGAATAAGGGAGGTTCGTACGAACCCCTAGGGGTTCAAGCGAACCACCCTTCCATAAGGGATTTTGTTGGGTTTTTGGGTGGGAAAGAATTAAAAGGGTTTGCTTGAACCAGTAGGTTCATACGAACCCCTAAAATCATTTTTTTTGTCATGTATTCATTTTTTGTGAGTTTTCCTTTCTCACTTGAATTGTAAACCACTATTGTGGCTTCACCCTATATCAAAATTCAAGTGTCGAGATAGTGAGTCTCTTGACATAAATTTATTTCCTTTGTTCTCATAACAATAATTTGCATATGCAACACTAAATATTTGTGATATATGGGCAATGCTTTGAGTAACTCCACTCCATATGTATTTCTTGAATCACATATTTTAACAATTCTACAAGGTCCAAACTTCTTCATCTTCAACTTATTATATGCCTTGACTAGAAATATCTCATTCCTAAGACATATCATTACTTCATCTCGAAGAACAAACTCTTTGTCTTCTTTTCTCATTGATTTTCTCCCTTTATATACCATTCATCTTATCCAAATGAGTCTTTATTTTAATATGTACCTCCTTTGAAAATTTTATTCATACTCTTCTACTTTTGCACTATTCTTCTCTTCATTGCTAATATCTCATAATTCTAATATAATATTTGGAATACTACTATAAGAAATCAGAAATGGTGCTTTCCAATTACTTTTGTTTAATGAATATTTTTGATAGAGGAAAAAATGGGTTTTATAGGGACCCGAAACCACAAAGTTTACAAGCCAAAATAAAATAAATGGTCAGAGAACCCACAAACAGGAAGGATGCAAAGGACAACAACCACAAACCAAAAGCCAGCAACAAAAAACACAACCTAAATTAACTAAGAGATTTTAAGGTCTTAGCAACTTCAACTTCCAAGTTGCACATATCCTAGGTCGCCTTCTTTAGATCCAGAGTCTCCAGAGTTGAAGAATCCGCTTTTCTCTTCAAGTTGCCTCTAGTTCTCTTCAAAAGGCCAGAATCCTCCTGCTTGCTTTTATTTCTCTCAGCTTCCAAATCAACAATCAGCGACCCCTACTAGGTGTTTTCCATTTTCTCTGCTAGAGCGCTCAGGATGGTGGCATTATTTTTTACTACTCTGTGGTTCTAATCAATGATGGTTTTCATAGTGTCCCTAATCTTAAACATTTCCTTCTCCATGTGCTTGACCTTGTTCTCGTTGTCCTTCTTCAAATTTTTTTGTATGATCAACCAGTTTTTGATAGCAATCAGCCATTTCCTTCTTCTCTTCCACTGTCCATAAGGCCTCGACAGAATTCAAAGAAGCCACTTTAGCTTCCAACACCTCCAACTTACTAGTGAGAGCCCTATTTTTTAATTTGATGCTATTCATCTCATGGAAATCCCATTTCAAAATTATGTAGTAGCCAATCGCCCCACTTTTGGCCATAGCCAGAATATCACCAATAGAAGAATCCTTGTTCGGCTTAAAACAATGGTCCTCAGGTTAAGGTCACCAGGGGAATTGGGTCTTTTTTTTGTGTCATTGGCATGAAAAGAGGCCAAGGAGTCCTCTTTGTCTTTGGGGTCAACAGAAATCTCGTCCAAAGAATCTGCTGAATAGGAAACCAACTTATTAGCAGGTGGCTCCTTCATCTTGGCATTAACCAGTTGAGAAGTACTAAAAGGGGTATTCACAGGGCTAGATATTTTATTCAAGGGTTTAGCGAGAGGGGTTTTCCTTTTTTTATCACTAGGAAGGGGAGTGTCTTCTTCAACCTACTCAGGGTCTGAGTCCTCTTTGCCCTCAGACAAGCTAGACTCAGTATCATAACCCTACGAGGCCAAGGCCGCAATAGGGTTAGATAAGGCCGAAATTTTTTTTAAGTGCTCATAGATTAGCCGCATAAGGCCAGCATGCAAGACCAGGTTATTCTTAGGGTTTTTTCTATATTCCTCAATACTATTATTCATGGAACATAGTAGGTAATGAGGAAAGGAGACCCTTACCTTATGTCAAAAATGATTGAAAAGGACGAAATGGTAACCGTAGACTCTGGTAAATCTACTGTCCAGCGTTATGTACTCCATAAGAATTTTGAGCACCTCGCTCCATATCTTCTTGATTTTCCCGACATCAAAGTAGCTATTGGAGACTTTGACCAACTTCTTTCTTTCCTCCTCAGACTTAGGAAAACTAATAACAGCTTCGTCTGTAAACTTCCTATCCCGATAGAACTTCACCCCATCAGTAGAGAGATTTGTGATTTCTCTAATAAGAGCTTCATCCACCAAAGCCTTCCTCCCTGAGAGAATAATCTCACCATCATTCCGGTGTTTTGAAAAATATTTAGTGACCCTAGGGTCAGGACCATGGAGCTTATCAATGAAATTTTGTAGCCCTCCATGTTCAATTTTCTTTCATACCTTTGATTTATTCTTATTCTTCATATAGCTCATCGACTCCACCCTTTTTTTGATTCCTCCCATGTTCCTACAAATCACACCATGAAATAATAGACCATAGAGCCCACAACAAACCCAAAGCACCCACAAAATGTGCCAGTTCTTCCCAACTGTCATAATATTTACGGCTTTGCCAGAATATCGAATGATATCTGGGTACTTGTCTTCATTCTTTTTAATCATCATTAAAAGCGACATCTCTCCCATGGGTGATATCATAATTGATTAAAGATTTGATGTCAACATCAAAATCACTACCATTCTACCACATCACTTTCCCATTATGTTTAATCCCCTCATTAGCAAAATAGTCAGCCACACTATTAGCTTCCCTATAGGCATGATAAATTTTCACTTTGTCGAATCTAGAAAGAGTATCCCTAGCTTCATCAATTATGGTCCATGAAGTGGGGGACTTTCCTAGGAGACAATCAATGATATTTTTAGTCACCCTCAAGCCATATATTTTTTAAGTTCATTCTACTCACCATGTCAATGACCTGGAAAGCTCTAATGGATTCAACTCAATGGTTAGTTTGTATGCCTAAATAAATATCCATCGCAAAAATAAACATACCATTATTATCTCTTATCACACCCCCACTCCCAGCCTTCCCCGGATTCCCTTTCACCACCCCATCAAAATTAGATTTTATCCAGCCCCTGGGAGGATGACACCTTCTCGGTTCTTTTTAGCAGGTTTAGAGGCTTTGGTCTTATCTCTTTTGATTTCCTAGTTTTTAGCCATCTTGAAGTCATAAATCGAGCAGAGCACAGGCTCCAACCTATTCTCTTGAAGAGGGAGAATGATGAAGTTTTCCACAATGAGCCTGTAAATTTTCTCAAACACAATATTCTCAGGAGTTTCCTTGTCCCTAAAAATTCAATTATTTCGCTCCTTCCAAACTCCCCAGACTATATAAGGGAAGCTTAAGGACCATAATCTATAGATAAAAGGATTCAAGGAGGGATTTGTCCATTGAATGAATTGATCTTTGATCGAACCAGGAGACACCCATGAAATGTTCCAAAGAGAATAAAACCTACCCCAAATAAAAGTCACATGTGGACAATTTAGGAATAGATGGTTAGCAGTTTTCGCCTCCTCCTTACAAAGATAGAAATGATTGGGAATCTGAATTCCCCGCTTATAGAGGTTATCCACCGTGAGCACCTTATTCTGGAGGAGAATCCAAAAGAAAATATTGACCTTGGGGGTCAGGTGATTTATCCACACTTTAGCCCAGAAGGGAGGAGGGGTAGGAGAAAAGGACAACAAAGAGATAGTCGAGGAAACTGAGTAGCTTCTTGATGGGTTAGCCATCCAAACCAAAAGATCCTCCTGGTAGCTTGAGCCCATTATAACCACCCTCAAAGAAGATTGGATCAGAACAAGTTCCACACTGATCTGGCTCAGATTCATCCATTCCCCATTTCTCCAGTAGTCTTTGACAAAGATCCCATAAGTAGCCTTACAGGTATGAACCCATCCTTTGAAACTTTCAAAAGAGATTAATGGCTCCTTCATAACCCACCTATTTTCCTAGAACCTAACCAGAATTCCATTTCTAATGCTCCATCCCACTCCCAAGTCTAACATATTCCTTCCTCTGATCATATCATTCCATAGAGCCGAACCATGTGGCAGGCAAGGAGACTCGAGAAAAGTTTTGAGAGAGTCAATATTAGCCAAATATTTACTCTTTAAGATGTTGTTCCATTCTCCATTTGATGAGAAAATTCTCCATGTTTTCTTTGCAAGGAGAGCTCTATTCATCATTCTAATATTTTTGAGACCTAGACCACCTAATTTTTTTAGTTTACAAACAGAGTCCTAGTCAATAAGGGGCATTCTTTTCCTTTCTTCGACTCTAGACCAGAGAAATCATTTTTGGATTTTTTCAATAACCTCTGCATATTTAGATGGGCTCTTGAAAAGACTTAAAGCGTAGATCGGAAGGTTTTGAAGAGTGGCTTTGAGAAGTTGAATCTTACCAGCTTACTCAACAGATCTCCTTTCCACCTCACCAGCTTTTTGTTGAATCTATCAACCAGAGAATTCCAGAAAGATTCAGAAGGTTTCAGGCCCAAAGGAAGTTCAAGATAGATTGATGGTAACAAATCCACTTTGGAGCCAAAAATTCTAGCAATCTTAATTTTCCTTGGCTCTGGAGTGTTAAAGAAGAATAGAGAGCTTTTATGTATATTAATCTTTTGACCTGACGGTCCCTCATAATCATCCAAAAAAAAATTAAGACTCCTAGCTTCAGCCACAGTAGACTTCCCCATTAAGATAGTATCATCCACAAACTATTGGTGAGAACAAATCATATTACTGGAAGAAGGCCTCAGACCCACTAGGGAACCTTGATCAATCATTTTTTTCAAATTCCTCCCAAGGCATTCTGCCATGATGGTAAAAATAATAGGAGAAATGGGATCTTCGTTCCTTAGCCCTCTAAAATTCTTAAAGAAATGTGAAGGAGAGCCATTAACAATAATTGAAATAGAAGCAGTAGAGATGAGTTGTCTTACCAGCTAGATAACTCTACTGCTAAAGCCAAATGCCCTCATAATAGTGAGTAAAAAGTCCCAATAAACACGATCATAGGCTTTGGATATATCTAACTTAAGGAGGAAACCTTTAGTCTTAGATACAGAGAGAGAATGAACATTTTCATGAACAATAATAATTGAGTCCAAAATTTGCCTTCCAGGAACAAAGTCATTCTGCTGGGGAGAAATTAGGGATGACAAAATTGTCAGAAGCCTGGAGTTCAAGACTTTAGATTTAATTTTGTAAAAGGAGTTGCATAGGATTATAGACCTAAAGGCTTCAAATTTTTTCACCCCCAGATGTTTAGGGATAAGGACCAGGAAGGTAGCATATAGTTGTTTAAGGATGCTCCTCGATCCAAAGAATTATTTAACAACATTCCCCACATCCCCTTCGACAATCTCCCAAAATGACTGAAAGAAGAATAAAGGGAAGCCGTCAAGTCCAGGGGCCTTATTTCCATCAAAGGAGAAAACAACACGCTTTATTTCTTCTTTAGACAGAATAGCAATTAAAATTTTGTTATCTTCATCCTTAACAAGAATAGGGATGGCCTCAGAAAGATGAGCTTGCATGTTTTGATTTACTCCATCACTAGCCGAAAGGTGATTACTAAAGAAAAGGACAGCTTGTCTTCTTATGTCCTCATCCTTCTCAAAATGGTCTCCATTATGCTCAATATGAGTAATCCTATTAGCAGCCCTATGTTTCAAAGAAGACATGTGGAAAGATCCAGTATTCTTATCCCCAGCTGAGAGCCATTGCACCCTCGATCTTTGTCTCCAAAAATCCTCCTCTTTGGCTATTATATCATGCAACTCAATAAGTAGCTCATTTTATTTTTTCCCATTCTCACTGTTGCACCCCTCCACTTGGATTTTCTCTTGAATCTCCTTCAAATCAATATGTAGCTCAGAATTTTTTCTAAAGATATTACCAAAGGACTCTTTGTTCCAAGTTTTGATCTTATTTTTAACTTCTGTTAATTTTTTGGCAATGCTAAACATAGCATTCCCTGACACAGAGATACCCCATCATTTCCTCAACTCCTCCCAGAGCTAAGGATGGGACAACCACATGCGTTCAAATCTAAAGGGGAGATTTCTCTTAGCCAAAATAGGGCCTGCCACAAAACTGATGGGAAAGTGATCAAAACCCACCCTAGATAGGGCTTTTAAGGAAGAAAAATATTTAAGAAACCATTCATCAGAAATTAAAGTCCTATTTAATCTGACTTGAATAAGCTCCTTACCCACTCTTCGTTTGGACCAAGTAAAGGAAGGACCTTGCTCTCTAGATCAATCAATGCTTGATTATTGATGAAGTCCATAAGGTCCATTATGCTTTCCGTATTCACTTGGGAACCTCCAAACTTCTCATTTTCCTAAAGAGGGGTATTGCAGTCACCCATAACAACCAAATTTTCCTTGAAGAATTTCTTGCGAAAGGTCACTAACTCTTGCCAAAAGATCTTTCTAGCCCCTTTCCCATTGGGGGCATAGATATTAGAAATGATCCAACTAAAATTATCTCTAATATGAGTGATTCTGGTCGCTACATGATTAGATTTTTCAAATAGCGGCTCACCTTTGATAAAATTTAAATTCCAAAAGGTGATAATTCCCCCTGAGGCACCTTCTGAACTATTTCCCTGAACCCCACATGACTTAAACATCTTAATCTTTTCCACTTTCTCTTTGGGAATTTTAGATTCTTGGATAAGTAAAATATCATTTTTGTGGTCCCTAATAAAATTATGCAACACATATTGCTTATGGAGGCTATTCAACTCCCTTATATTCCATGACATAATCTTCATTTCTTACCAGGGGAGAAATTACAAATTTTGGGAATGGTCTTCTGAAAACCATCTGCTATGTCCTGAAGGCTTCCTTGCTCCCTCTGCCATTTAGCAATTTTTCTTCCTTGATTTCCCTTTGCGACTCCACAATCTAACTTAGCTCTAAATCTGGTGGTAACACCTTTCGATGTACGTTGCTGTTGTTTTTTCTTTTTCTTCTTCATGGTATAGGAGTTGACATCTTCTCTGTCGGTTTCCTCTTGAATTTCCTCCTCTTTTCTAGACCCCCAATCCTTATCAAAAAACCCTTTTTGATCCAGTGGAAGGGTGTCCATCAAACTATTTAAATTGTGGGTTAAGTTAACTCTTGGTTTCATCATAGCCTGACTTGAATCCACCAAGTAATCCTTCACTATCTCCAAAGAATCAGCTAATTCCAGATTCAGGGTTGACAGCTGGCTAGAAATGCTCCCGCCACCAATCACTTAGGGAATACCTATATCCAACTTCAGATAACCATACCCACCTAGAGCATTAAAACCCTGAGAAGGGATATCATCCAAGCCAATATCTTCATCCTCGTTCCCATCCTTTTCGTTCTCTAACCTTTTATCAAGGGGTTCCTAAATCTCCAGGCCAGACATTGTACCCTCCAATCCATCCTCATTGTTCTCATTCCCTCTAGAAACAAACTCCACATGTTTGTTTAAAGGTACAGAGCAATCCAAAACAACCTAAATCCCAACATCATCTTTATTTTTTAGGGCTTTCACAGGATCCTCAGACATCTTATTGTCTTTCTCTTCAGCATGTTTTTCTTTGTTCACTTTTCCATCCCCTTCAGACTTATTTTTCCAAACTGGCATTGGTTTAAGTTGGGGCTTCTCCTTAGTATTGTTGGCATTCAACGGACATTTCTTTTCCTAGTGTCTGGATTTCCTACACTTAAAGCACGCAAAATGAATCATTTCAAACTCAATAGTTTGAACCCAAGTGCCTAGCTTTGATTGTATTTCACTGGATGATGGGAGGTCAGCATTCTGGGGCACTCCCACACAAATTCTAGCAAAAAAAATCCTTCTCCTAGCCGTTTTCATCGGTTCAATTGACAAGAGTTCACCAAAAGAGTTAGCTAGGCCACTAAAGACATCCTCATTCCAATATTCTAAAGGAAGTCCAAGGAGTCTCACCCAAATAGGGACATTTTCAAAAATCAAGTCTAAGAGATCCAATTTTGCGGTCCACTTCTTAAGAGCTAAGGAGGACTTGCCAATGACCCAAGGGCCACCACTCCTCACAGCCAAAATATCCTCCTTGCAGGTGAATTCAAAAGAAAAATAGCCCTTAGGAAGAGCAGAAATGAGAACTTGGCCATTAATTCTCCTCCTCTTTTTAACAAATGCCCTGACAACTTCAATGTTTGGTCTAGGGCCCATAAATTTTCCAACCAGCACTTTATCCATTAGAGAGATATTATGATCAATGACTAGATCTAGGATAGAAATGGAAAACTTACCCTTAGTCAGCTCAGAAATGTTACAAACTGGGAGGAAAATGGATTTACCATTTGGTTTGACTCCAAAAAGAGACAACCACTGTTTTCACTTAACACCATCCCCACCAACGGCCCCTACCACGTTTTGGGTTTTTTCCACCTCGTGTCCTTTAGAGAATTCCACTGGAATGTCAACCGGGATAGCTTTCCCCCTGGGTGCACTTGAATATTTTTTTTGGGGTCAGCCTCTTCAGATTCATCCTTACCTTGCTTTCCACTCAAATCTTGTGTCGATTCCACCTGCGAATCTTCAGAGCCTGCTCCTCCATAGCCTGCTCCATTGTTCGAAAATTCAAAATTCTGCTTCTACCGCTCGCCCATTGTTGCAGACCTCAACAACTCTTGATATTATTTTTTTTATTGCCAAGTCCCAAAATTAACCAAGAACTTAGTGTCCTTGTCTAAAAGACTTCTCCTTGGTAAACAATGTAAACTCACTAGTCTAAAAAATAGGTTGAAGTTGTATTTACCATATCATTGTTCTTCTTAAATGAAATGAAACATGTATTGTCTTAGGAAATATATCCACAACTAAAAATATATAATCATGTCCTCTTTGTACTCTTAGAAATTCTAATACAAAATTCATTCTTATATTTTCCCAAGTTTTTTTTGAAACTAGTAATAGCTAATACAAACCAACATTTTGACTGCCTCCCCTTGTAACTTGATAAATATTATAACTATAGACAAATTTCCTCACCTCAAATTAGTTCTCTTTCACTAATTCTACTATCTTACCTACCCCAAAATGACCTACTAAATTGTCACATTGCTTTTCCTTGATCAAACTCTTCCTCACTGAGCTTATAGGAATACACAATTAATTACTTTTGAACAATGTATTATTTTGAATAAAATAATTAAACTGCTTACTTCTATTTGTATTTATTGGTTCCTGACATGATTTCCATTCTTTTGAAAATCATGGTCAACTTCTTACTAATTCTTCAACTCTCAAACCCAACTATCTTTACTCTCATTTTAGTTAACAATTTTTTTCTCCTACTTAACGAATTAACAATATTATTGGATTTTCAACTCCTATGCTTCAACATAAAAGTGTAATTTTGTGTAATTCTACCCATCTCATATGTATTTGATCCAACTTACCTTGATTATTTAAATACTACAATGCTTGATGATCATTACACAACACAATCTCCCTCGACAATTAGTAATATCTCCACTTCATCAATGCTTGAATCATAGCACAATTTTTTTTTTTATTATTATAGATTAGACATCTCTTCTTTGTAATGGTCTTACATGGAGGTTTATCAAAGGGAAATACAAGATCCATATTCATAGTATATGTAGGAGTAGGATTAGAAGTGACATGAGCATCAAAAGAAGGATGATCATGTGCAAGAATATTAGGAGGATCAATTATCATATAAGAAACATAAGAAAAAGGTACGATATAGTATGAAGTAGTATAAAAATAGGCTCAAAGATAGAATAATAATCATTGGGAGCATGCGGCACATGATGCAATACTATTTGTAAAAAAATTGTAATTCTTTCATTCATAATTTTTGCAAAAATAAAGTATCCATCTTCTCCCCCCTGATTAAATTGGAATTTTTCTTTCATTAGTTGTTATATGTCCTTGGAGATTTGTATGAACAAGAGAATACAAATTTAATTATACTAGTACACACATTAAACGAAATATATTTGTTTTTCAATTTAATGAATCCCATGTTCTAACATTTCAAGATAATACAAGTTTCAACATAAAAAATCCATGCATCCTAAAAAGAGACGAATTGGTAGTTGGAACCTTATTTATTATGTTCCTCATTTAGATAAATAATGTGTTTGGTTATAAAAATGAATATTAATTATATAAAATGCAATCTAATTTTATATTTTAGAGTTTAGTTATAGACTTGTTATTGCATATTTAGTAAATTCTAATCAAAGTGATCCCAAATTAGGTGTGGTCGAGGTCTCTACATGACCATTTCAATTCACTAGATTTCCTAATGGTTTTTGTAAATATCATTGGTTCTTATCAAGATTCAAACATTAGAAATTTTAGGTGAGCACATTCTAATGTTCATATTTCAGTCAATTTATTCCCATGAGTATATATTTAATTTTACATGTCAATTCACTTTTACATGTGTAGAGATCATGTCTTAAAATTCTAAGATTATGGTGAATTAATCTATTTCATCTTCAAGATTATTTTTCCATCTCTAAAATGTTCCTAAGAATCATACTTAAATTCATTTAAGTTTAGCAATTAATTTAAAATTTACTATTTTTGTCCCAACTTATTTAATTTATCTAAGTTATTTTTTTATTTTTGTTTTAGGGTAAGTGCACCAATCTATGACACAATTTTGGCTCTTAAGATGCCACTTTTTTTCTGAAATCAGCAAAATCTTATTTGCATGAGAAAATGAAGATAGTTATGCTCAAAATTTCAAGATGCGGCAAGAACAAAAGTTGAAGTGCTTCGAGTCTAGTTTCTAAGGTACTATTTCTTTTTGAAATTAATGAAGATTAAGGGTCTCAAAAGGGGGGGAGGCCAAAATAGGTCCCGTTTTTATTGAAAAAAATAGCATAGTGCCTGAGGGCTCCCCTCTTTTTGATTGACTTTTTTTTAGAATTTCAAAAATCCCAACAGTAAGAAATTAGCTAACACCATGTAGTTTATCCTCATTATTTCGGATAATTTTTTTAATGAATATATAATATTTTATGAATTTTCAAAGTGGACACATCTTGAAAAGTTGAAATTTGAGCGTGCTCCCTCCTAAATTTTTTGCAAACTAATCGAAAATTGATTCTTTTTTTTCATCATGTGTAGAATGGAGTCTAGTTTCAAAAAATGTAATTTGTTTCATGTTTCGATAAATGGGTAAAAATCTATCCTAAAACTAGCACATGTTGGTTTTTGACCAAAAATAGAGGCATTTACAATAGAAGCCTTGGATCAAAACCTTAACTAAATCAAAATGAAAAAACAATTATATATTTAGATAGCTAAGAGAGAGGTTAACGCTATCACGGTTTTTTTATAAACTTGCATTGAAAGACGTGCAAATGAGAAGGGGAGCACGGATGAAAATATGAGAAAA
This sequence comes from Sequoiadendron giganteum, assembly GCA_007115665.2. Taxonomy (NCBI): domain Eukaryota; kingdom Viridiplantae; phylum Streptophyta; class Pinopsida; order Cupressales; family Cupressaceae; genus Sequoiadendron; species Sequoiadendron giganteum. Next base: position 612,705,168 of record CM021106.1, read on the forward strand.
ATTGGCAAATTATGTTTATTAACACGTCCAATGCAAGCCATTTGGCGAGCACCAAATTTGACACATGTCAAATGGCCTGCTTTGCACAGAACTAGAATTTCCCCTCTTTGGTGAACAACTTTGACAATGCTTAGAGTGCATAGTTTATGATCATAGATGGATAGTCGAGGTTTTACCTTTCATACCTTCTCTAACTTGTTACCGTAACTGGATAACTCTTTATCCCTCTAAAGTCTCTATCTCTCAGCTCTCACTCCCTCTCATGCAACCTAGACTACTCTCTCAGTCCAATCCCCTCTCTTAAGTCTCTTTCCATCCCACATAGGTATCTAAATAAATCTATCTAATTCCAACCTCCTTTCTCACTCTCCCTCTCTCTCTCTCCCTCTTTGGTCTTTTTATCTCTCTCACTCCATCTCCCTCTCTTAGGTTGTTATCTTTCTCTCTTTGTCTCTCTCTCTCTCAATTCTCTCCCTCCTACCCCCTCCCCCTCTCTTAGGTCTATCACTCACTCCCTCTATCTCTCTCTCACTCTCTCTCGGGTATCTCCATCCCCCCTATCTCTCACACACACACACACACACTCCCTCTCTCTCTCCCACTCCCTCTCTCACTCTCTCCCATTGTGTCTCTCTCCCTCTCTCTCAGGTCTCTCCCTCCTACCCCCTCTCCCTCTCTCTCTCTCTCTCAAGTATCTTCGTCCTACCCCCTCTCCCTCTCTCTCAGGTCTCTCCCTCCCACCCCCTCTCCCTCTCTCTCTCTCTCTCTCTCTCTCTCTCAAGTATCTTCATCCTACCACCTCTCCCTCTCTCTCTTTGTCTTGAGTCTCCCCCTCCTACCCCCTCTCCCTCTCACAGTCACTCCCTCTATCTGTCTTTGTCTACCTCTCCATCTCTCTCAAGTATCTCCCTCCCACCACCTCTCCCTCTCTCTCAAGTCCCTCTCTCTCTCATGCCCTCTATCTCTCTCCCATCTCTCTCCCTCTCTCTCTCTCAAGTCTCTCCCTCCCACCCACTATCCCTCCCTCTTTGTCTCTCAAGTCTCTCCCTTCTACCCCCTCTCCCTCTTTCAAGCCTCTCTTTGTCTCTCTCACTCACTCCCTCTATCTCTCTCCCACATCCTCTCTCTCTCTCACTCCCTCTATCTCTCTCCCTCTCTCTCAAATATCTCCCTCCAACCCCTCCCACTCTCTCTCTCTCCCTCTATCTCATGTATCTCCCCCCACCCTCCTCTATCCCGAGTGCTCCCTCTCCTCCTACCCCCTCTCCATCTCTCAATTCTCTCTCTCTCTCTCTCTCTCTCTCTCACTCCTTGTATCTCTCCCATCCCTCTATCTCTCACTCCCTCTCTCTCCTACTCTCTTAGGTGTCTCCTTCCCACCCCCTTTCCCACTTTGTCTCCCTCTCCTCTCTCGGGTGTCTCCCTCCCACCCTCTCCCTCCCACCCCCTCTCCCCCCCTCTCTCTCACTCTCTCTCTTTGTCTCTATGTATATCCCTCTCTCTCTCCCACTCCCTCTCTCTCTCACTCCCTCTATCTCTCTCCCACTTTTTCTCTCCCTCTCTCTCAGGTCTCTCCTTCCCACCCTATCTCCCTCTTTCTCTCTCTTAAGTATCTTTGTCCTACCCCATTTTCCTCTCTCTCTTTGTCAAGTCTCCCCCTCCTACACCATCTCCCTCTCACAGTGACTCCCTCTATCTCTCTTCCACTATCTCACTCTCTCACTCCCTCTCTCTCTCTACCTCTCCCTATCCCTCTCTCTCAAGTATGTCCCTCCCACCACCTCTCCCTCTCTCTCTCTCAAGTAGAGGGTTTAGGGATTAAGGGTTAAGGGTTGAGGGTTGAGGGATTAAAAGGGTATGGGGGTTGAGGGATTAAGATTGTAGAGGGGTTGACGGATTAGGGTTTAAGGGTTGAGGGATTAAGATTGTAGAGGGGTTGATAGATTAGGTTTTAAGGGTTGAGGGATTAAGAGGGTATAGGGGTTGAGGGTTGAGGGATTAAGAGGGTATGGGAGTTGACAGATTAGGGTTTAAGGGTTAAGGGTTGAGGGTTGAGGGATTAAGAGGGTATAGGGGTTGATGGATTAGGGTTTAAGGGTTGAGGGCCAAGGGTTGAGGGATTAATAGGGTATGGGGGTTGAGGGATTAGGGTTTAAGGGTTGAGGGTTAAGGGTTAAGGGTTGAGGGATTAATATTTTAGAGGGGTTGAGGGAATAGGGTTTAAGGGTTAAGGATTGAGGGATTAAGAGGGTATGGGCGTTAAGGGATTAGGGTTTAAGGGTTAAGGGTTGAGGGTTGATGGATTAAGAGGGTATGGGGGTTGAGGGATTAGGGTTTAAGGGTTGAGGGTTGAGGGTTGAGGGTTGAGGAGGGATATATAGGGGTTGAGGGATTAGGGTTTAAGGGTTGAGGGTTGAGGGATTAAGAGGGTATGGGGATTGATGGATTAGGGTTTAAGGGTTGAGGTTTGATGGATTAAGAGGGTATGGGGGTTGATGGATTAGGGTTTAAGGGTTAAGGGTTGAGGGGTTGAGGGATTCAGAGGGTATAGGGGTTGAGGGATTAGGGTTTAAGGGTTGAGGGTTGATAGGGTATAAGGGTTGAGGGATTAGGGTTTAAGGGTTGAGGGTTAAGAGATAAAGGTTGAGGGATTAAGATTATAGAGGGGTTGACTGATTACGGTTTAAGGGTTGAGGGTTAAGGGTTAAGGGTTGAGGGATTAGGGTTTAAGGGTTGAGGGCTGAGGGATTAAGAGGGTATGGGGGTTGAGGGATTAGGTTTAATCATTAAGGTTTGATGGTTGAGAGGGTATAGGGGTTGAGGGATTAGGGTTTAAGGGTTGAGGGTTGAGGGATTAAGAGGGTATGGGGGTTGAGGGATTAGGGTTTAAGGGTTGAGGGTTGAGGGTTGAGGGATTAAGAGGGTATAGGGGTTGAAAGATTAGGGTTTAAGGGTTGAGGGTTGAGGGATTAAGTGGGTATGGGGGTTGATGGATTAGGATTTAAGGGTTAAGGGTTAAGGGGTTGAGGGATTAAGAGGGTATAGGGGTTGAGGGATTAGGGTTTAAGGGTTAAGGGTTGAGGGTTGACAGGGTATAGGGGTTAAGGGATTAGGGTTGAGGGTTAAGGGTTAAGGGTTGAGGGATTAAGATTGTAGAGGGGTTGAGGGATTAAGGTTTAAGGGTTGAGGGTATGGGGTTTGAGGGATCAGGGTTTAAGGGTTGAGTGTTAAGGGTTAAGGGTTGAGGGATTAAGATTATAGATGGGTTGAGGGATTAGGGTTTAAGGGTTGATGGAATAGGGTTTAAGGGTCAATGGTATAGGGTTCACGGTTTAAGGGTCCCACTCCCTCTCTCTCCCACTCCCTTTCTCAGGTCTTTCCCCCCCACCATATAATTGAATAAATTATTTCCCTCTCAAGTCTGTCTCTCTTGGGTCTCACTCCCTCTCATGCTACCTACACTAATCAATGTCACTCCAATGCCCTCTCTCACAATCCCTCTCTTTCAGGCCTCACTTACCTCCCACCCCCTCTCTCCCACTTTGACTCCTTCTCCTTCTCTCAGGTGTCTCCCTCCCACCCTCTCTCCCTCTCTCTCTCTTAGGTTTCTCCCTCCCACACCCTCTCCCTCCCCCTCTCTCTCTCTCAATTCTCTCCCTCCTACCCCCTCTCTCTCTCTCTCTCACTCCCTCTCTCTCTCTCCCTCTCTCTCAGGTCTCTCCTTTTCAAAACAACATATTTGGTGCTCTCCAAACTTGGCGAGCGCCAAATGTGTTTTACCTTGAAACAGTAAAATAAGGCTTGACCTCGTGATTCAGGCCCACATTCTCCTGTATTTGTCTTGTTCAACGCTTTATCCTAGTCATAAACATATTTTTTTATGCAATTGACTTCATATTGTACCAATCTATGCTTGATCCATCACCTTTTTACCACCAATCTACATGGTAGACAACGTAGAAGAAGACATTTTGAAGTTTCTACATCATTTTACATTACCTGAGGTAATATATTCATTTTGGTAAATTGAAATGTTTATATTTAGTATATTTGTTTGTTTTTGACAATATAAAATAAATTTCCTTAATGATTGTATTAATCATAACAATTGGACACAGAATTCAACATTGAATTAGATGGGATTTGCATAAAAGAGTTCAATTTTTATGAGTTTGAAGAGCAAAAAAATTAAAAACATGACATTTACTTAACATAAATTTACTTATGAATTCTATGTGTATTGCTTATAGTAGTCCATTTCCAGCATGGCTAGTGGAATTCACTATATTTCATTCTTTTTTCAACTAATTTGGAAAACTTTAATTTTCATCCAATTTGGAAAACCTAATAGCTTTCATCAATGTTAATGCAAGTATCCATTAATTTTTTTGTTCCATAAAAAATTCACCTTCATCACATGTGCTTAGATAAATTCAAGTGGGTTGACATAGTTTTTAATGCAAGTTTCCATTCATTCATACCATTTACATTTCTAATAAATAAAAAAAATGGGAAATTTTGTGCAATTGAGAATGCTTATTGTCTTTCTAAGTTACCTCATTTCCAAAGAAATAGTGAATAATTATAAGATATAGCATCACAAACCCTTCTTTGAATTCATATTCTTCATGACTTCGTTGACAATCAAAAATTTGGTTTTGAGAAATATAAACACAAGAGTCTCTAGTTTTTATTTAGGTGGCAATAACTTATACCCTAGGTCAATGATGCAGAGCAGGGAGAAAAAACCTTCAACAATCATAATTAGATCAGTTTCAAACAATCTTCAATCTCAAAAACCTTAATTCAATTCTGAACTGGCCAATTCACATCTAAAACAAAACAAAAATCATCCATAGATAACAAGCTATTCTTTTCAAGAAGACTACCATTCTAAACCTCTAGAAGATTTTAACAAAACCCACCATATGTAAGTCTATTGCTCGAAATATTGTATTCATACAGCAGTCACTCTTAACAGAATGAAATAAACTCAATATTACTAGAAACTCTAATCCGTGAATTGTTCATCATAACCTTTATAAATTTCAAGTTCAATAATGTTAGTCAAAAGGTCCACAACTTCAAAATCAACGTTCCAGGCCTCTAGTGCAAGAGCACCTTGTAAGCTCAATTTTGTCAAAAATGTCATCTTTAGTGAGCATGGTCAAATGCTAGGATTTTAGTTAATTTTGAGTATATTGTGTTCAGTAAGGTCAATTAGACCATTTTATAATTTATTTGGAGCTAAGGGAGTTCAGTAGTGCCATAGCTTGCAATTTGGCTAAATGTGGTTAGAAAAGTTGCTAAAAGATGCAAAAGTTGTAGAGTTCAAGGGAGTTGGAATGAAATCAAAATATTTTTAATAACCTTCAATTCCTCGAAGGAGAGGTTGTTGGTTGATTTCTACCCCATTTTTTTTTATCAAGAAGAATGTTATTTTCTAGAAATTTACTGGTTTCTCTCACTTTTCTTGTTGTTGTATGGCCTGTACGGACTCTAAGATGATATAAAACTGGTTGGATGTTGTAGATTAATGAATTATCTTTCATTTTCATCTATTAAGATGTTCTAACTCTTTGTATAGCGAAAGTTATATTGTTTTTACTGTTGCTACCTACTTTCACAATGTTCTTGTATTGAAGGGTTTCATTATGTAATTCAACCCATTACACTTTTTTTGCCTATTGTAACTTGTGGAATGGGTCCTCTAACTTTTAAAATACATGCCTAACCTATTTAGAATGTTGTGGGGTCAAGTTTGGGTGTTTGGGATGATTTTCTAGGACTATAGCAAGGTCTTTTCATGGTGAAAATTAGGGCTTCAAGTGGTGTTTTGATAAAATGTGGGAATGAATGTCCATGTAATGTATTATTCACCATGTGCAGGGTCTGGTAAGTGTGTTCGGTGCTTTGTATGGGTCTGGCAGGTTTGGGAGATAGGAGTTTCGTTAAAACCCCAAGTATTTTGCTTGAAATTGAGGGTTTGGTGTATTAGGGGTCTAGAGGTCTTGGACCTGGAAACAAATCAGGAAATTGGAGGTTTTCACACATAAAATACTTTTGTTTGAGTAATTTTAGTGAAGATGTAGTGTTTAAAAGGTACTCTCTTTGTCAATTAGGCCAATTGAATAGCCTTTTCCAAGGTGGGTCTATTGGAAGTCAATGTTGGTCCAAAGGAGTTGATGTTGGGGTTTACCTATGTTTTATAGCTTGCAAATGGGTATCTTAACCATCCCTGAGTTTTTCAAGTGTTTTGGAAAATCTTGGTGAAAAGGCCCTTGAACTGGGTTACCTATGCTACAAGGGAAAGCTTGGTAGAAGTTAGGATTTTCAGTTGAACATCTAATTTTGCTTTGGAATCTGATTGATTCTCATTGATTTGTAAGTATGCACATTGAATTTGTAAATTCATGTTATTGATCACTCTTTTGGACCATCACCATGCAATAAGGCTTTTTCACCATTACTGTTTGATGTCATATGTATTTACGACTTTCATTGATCCTTTTCTGATTGTGACTGTAGGTAATACTAAAGTTTGCCAAAGTATATAAGAAAAGAACAACATCGGTTGGTGGTGCAAGTATTTAAAGTTGTCTTCAAGGAAAAACATGTGGATTTATTAGTAAAAATGAAATCATGTTTAATATAATTGCAGAAAGGCATATTTTATTGCCCCTACTGATGCATAGGTGGTGGTAACCCCAGACACAAATTGACACAACTTCTCTCAAATATGCCAAGCAACACATCAACTTTCAATTAACTCAACCTTGTAAAATAGCATAAAAATCAATAAGGACCCTACATAGGTTGTCAACATCCAATCAATGATAGTTAAATCAACTTGGCACAATCCCCATGACAGATTCATTGAATTCCTCAAAAGTCACCTATTGACATATGTTTCCCTTGCAATAGTTGGAAATCGGTTTTTAAGACTTTTGGCCAAACTTTTCCAAAACACTTAGGAAACTAATCATGGATTCAAATACCCTTCTAACACAAAAAAATCTTGACTCAATTTCCCAAACCAAGTATTTTCCAAGTCTCGTGACCCCAAATTCTCAAACAAGCCTCTAATGCAAAAACCCTCTTTGTAGCCTACATAACTAGGGTTTTAGGGTATTGTCATTGAGTCTTCACCTTCCCAACCATTCCTACCCAATCTAACTGCGTAGACATATTTTAATAGGTCCACCCATGCTTAAGGAACACTCACTTGACCATTAACAATAAGACTTATTCATTCCATAGTTCTGACCCACCAATTTCCAAGGGGAAACACACACCTCTAGCCCTTCCTTTCATTCTTCAAGCCAAGGGATCATCCTTCCACACCTCCTACTCCTAAAATAACATTCCCTACACTCAACTACATCATCCCACCAAGTTACATTTGATGATAGTAGGTGGGATGATGGTTATGCCATTATAATAACCCCAAACCCTTAAGGTTGTTCAGGAACCCAGTAGGAGAAATTTGATGAATTAAGGCAATAAAATATTAAACCAAACCTTTCCAAGGAACCAAACACAAGTTAGAACATTTATCTACTGTTTCTCAAGGGAATTCAATACATATAAAACTTGTTCGGCCTGTACACAGGTAGGGAGCTCAAAAAAATCAGTAAAAGTATGAGAAAACAAAGTAATTTCCAAGCTTTATTCTTTTCCCTCCAATCCAACAACCACAACTCGAGCCTCTTCATGCTTTACATAGAATTTTTCATCCTCCTATAACTGATCTATCCCCCTAACCACCAAGAAACCAACTTTTCAAAACACATAACCGTTGCAATTACAAATTTGTTGCATTATGCAACTCACAAATTTGCAACTATATCACTTTTCCTACTAACTAAACTAATGACTCCATTATTTCATTGAGATACAATCTTTCATGTTGCCTTTTAGGCTTTCAAACTCACTTGTTGACACATTTTTAATGCAAGGGTGCATTTTGACCATCAAACATGGAGATTTGTGACTAGGTGCTCCTGCACCACCTACCTTGTCAATCCTACCGAATTGGCAAGCTAGTGAGATCATTGGCTTGCCAAATCCATAGGTTTAACAAGGTAGGGGCAGCATATGCCTCACAGAAATCGATACAACCTAGGTCATCTCTAACATACCTTAGGGTATGACATTCAACCAAACAACTACTATGCACCAATCTACAACACCACAAGGGAACCTAATGAGGTTGTTCCAAACAAGAACCATGATGCATAGTGGATCAACCAAATAGGAGAGATGACACAACTTCTCTCAAATATTCCCACTTGGACATCAATTCACCAAACTCATAATAGGGTAACCTTGCCACTTGACATGGGATTTTGGCCAATCAGATTGAGACAGAGGTTTAGACCAGATTTGCTACCCCAGAACATGTCTATCTTGACCACTTGAAATCCAACCAAACTATAACTAAAATGGAGTTAAGTCTACTTCCCACCTAATTCCATCGAAAAGAGACCACAATTGCTCTGAGATAGGTTCAACCGACTCAATCCCTTAACAGTCCAAAGTGAAAAAGGGAAACAATCTTTGGTAGGGTCCTCTTTCACAGCCAAACACATGAAATCGCTTTGAGCTACGTTCAATCGGATCGATCCTTTTAGAGTCCAAAGTGCAAAATGGTTGTGAACTTCAGCATGCTAGTATTGAGACACCGGGATGCTTAGAAAATTCTTTTCTGAGCCTATGGGATCATGTTGGGCCCCTCTACAATAACCTCACTCGATTTTCACTATTTCGGAGGTATTTTCCTGTGGTGGCAAATTTTCACTCAGGGAAAAAGTTGTCAAATGCAAGTAGTTGAAAGTTGCAAAGTGGTGCAATTTTCATTTTGTAGCTCGTGTGACCAAACGAATTGTTCCAATGTGTCTGAATAGGTATTTTTATGCTAGGTATGGTCCTCTTTCATACCTAAACACACGAAATCGCTCTGAGCTACGTTCAACTGGATCGATCCCTTAAGGATCTAAAGTTCAAAATGGCTGCAAACTTTAGCATGCTAGTAATCAGAAACCATGATGCTTAGAAACTTCTTCTCTAATCCTAAAAGATTTTGTTGGGACCATCTACAATAACCTCTCTCAATTTTGGCTATCTCAGAGGCATTTTCCTATGGTGGTGAATTTTCACTTGAGAAAAAAGTTGTCAAATGCAAGTAGTTGAAAGTTACAAAGTGGTGCAACTTTCATTTTGCATCTCGTGTGATCAAATGAACCATTCCAACACGTACAGGTGGGTATATTTACACTAGAAATGGTCCTCTTCCACACCCAAACATGTGGAATCGCTCTGAGCTACGTTCAACCGGATCAATCCCTTAAGGGTCCAAAGTGCAAAATGGATGCAAACTTCAGCATGTTATTACTCAGACACCGTGACGCTTAGAAAATTCTTGTCTGATCCTACAATATCTTGTTGGGCCCATCTACAATGACCTCTCTCGGTTTTTTCTATCTCAGAGCCATTTTCCTGTGGTGACAAATTTTCACTTGGGGAAAAAGTTGTCAAATGCAAGTAGTTGAAAGTTGCAAAGTGGTGCAACTTTCATTATGCATCTTGTGTGACCAAAGGAACCATTCCAACGTGTCCAGGTGGGTACTTTTACATTAGGCATGGTCCTCTTTCGCACCCAAACACACGAAATCGTTTCGAGCTACGTTCAACCGGATCGATCCCTTAAGGGTCCAAAGTGCAAAATGGTTGCAAACTTCAGCATGCTATTACTCAGACACCATGACACTTAGAAACTTCTCATCTGATCCTAAAATATCATGTTGGGCTCATCTACAATAACCTCTCTCGGTTTTTTTTTAATCTCGGGGGCATTTTCCTCTGGTGGACAATTTTCACTTGGGGAAAAAGTTGTCAAATGCAAGTAGTTGAAAGTTGCAAAGTGGTGCAACTTTCATTCTGCTTCTCGTGTGACCAAACGAACCGTTCCAACACGTCTGGGTGGGTACTTTTACGCTAGGCATGGTCCTCTTTCACACCCAAACACATGAAATCACTCTGAGCTACATTCAACCGAATCAATCCTTTAAGGGTCCAAAGTGCAAAATGGCTGTGAACTTCAGCATGCTAGTATTCAGACACCAGGATGGTTAAAAATTTCTCGTCTGATCCTATGGGATCATGTTGGGCCCCTCTACAATAACCTTACTCGGTTTTTGCTATCTCGAAGGAATTTTCTTGTGGTGGCAAATTTTCACTCAGGGAAAAAGTTGACAAACATGATCTCTTTCACAGTTAAAATAATAATGTTCTTTTGACAGCTAAAATAATATCCCAATAGATGAACCAAGGAACCACATCAGGGAATCAAATCATCCCAAGTTTTTTTTTTCAACTTTCATTCCTAATTTATATCTTGAGATTCAAAACCAACTTGAAAAGGGTAACAATCTAACAATCATTTCAGGTTGCATAGTAGCAAGTCTTCAAATTAAGAGATTTATTTGGCATATAGGGTCTTGATGAATTATTTTTCAATCAGTTGCCAACACTATTTCAATTTTTTCTACACTTAATGGCCATATATAGGATTCATCGTCCTAAGAAATTTTCTATAGAAGCTTATCAACTTGTTCTATTTCTCTAGGCATGGATCTATTTGTATCATGTATACTAAAATGCATGATGAATGATTTTTTTCACCATTAACATTTTTTCTATTTTACCAACATATGTTATCAGATTCTTTGTCCTTGTGATATGTTTTGATGCACGTAACAGATTGTGCCATCTAAGGTGCGGTGTTTTGATGTGAAAGATCTACAGTCTATCGACATTATTTTCCAAGTTAGAAACCCTGTACTTACATGGTGAAGTCTGTGAAGAGTGTGGTGTTGCGAAGAATGTTTTGAGAAGAGATTAATGTGTCAAACTCAACTACCTTAGTTGCATGCCACACAAAAGTGGCATTCTCTAGTATGTGAGCAAAGGCATGATCCTTTCGGAACGAATGAAGGATCCATAACACACAAGTAATGTGTTGGTTACAAGCATCCACAACCTTTTGGGGCAAGCGAATGAGGGTTCTTCTACGACCAGATCAAAGGAGTGCCTACCTGGCATTTTAGGAATGGAGTTTTCAAAGAAGATCAAAGCGGCCTCTTACATTACTTAGGCCAAACAACATGAGTGATATATGTAGATTTCTTGAGAAACAGAATTCATCCTCACCTATTTTGAGATGTCATTGCACAATAGTAGATAAATATTTTATTGGAGCATGCAGAACTGGTGCTCAATAGAAAGGCGTGAGAAGAAACCAGGACACATAGTAAATTCTTGAACCTGTGTGTCTAGAGTAGTTAAGTGAGTGACCTTGCAATGGTTGAATATTATTAAAAATCAGGTTGTGCCATACTCTGAGTCATCACTTCTCATGATCAATAAGAATTTTTTATCAAAGTGTGATCTCATTTGAATGTAATATTATATTGTTTAATACCACAGGTGGGAGCAAGAAGTACAATTCTCATATTTTTTGATATGATGACCTAATAATGAAAATTGTATTAGCAAGTGTAAGGTATAGTTTTAAAAACATCCAATAGTATATTTCTATAGATGCTTTGATAGACATGTATGAAAAATGTGGTAACATAGACAAGGCAGGGGACTATTTGAATAATTATCTCAAAGAAATTTGGTCTCATAGAATGCCATGTTAAGAAAATGCAATTGGCAGCTGCTCCTAGTTATTAGTTATGCAATGTGAAGAAATTGCATAATTGCTTAGGTTGAATTTGTACAAGCTATATTGTAATTAAATTTTCGGCATCTATCAGCATCTACTTATTAGTTATGCAAAGTGAAGTAATGCTTTGACTTTGAAAGATGTGCAATGCAATGTAATCAACGACATGAATATAAACTACAAAAATCCATTTTTTACAATTGATTAGTTACAATATTTATTTTATTTTCTCTTTATATCTCTATATGCTATGGAAATACTTTTCAATTTTAAAAAAAAAAGTTTTTATCTTTTCTTGTACAATTTTTCCCAGTTTTTTCACAAAGTATTATACTTTTGGTTTGTCAAATTTTTCCCCAAAATATTTTTGTTGCTATGCATTAGAAGCATGAAGCATATACGTGAATACACACAATATAGGTGAAGTACATACATGTGAATAAGTGAGGCACAAGTAATTGAAGCATTCCAAAGGATACAAACCACCACGAATGGAGCTTATTTATACAATACGCTTTAGATGGGGCTTATTGAGAATTTGACAGTAATTAATTAAGCATTAGATGTAAACAAAATCCATGCCTACAACATTCAAGCATACAACTTACATGATACGCATGATAACATCATTCAAGAATGGCAGTAGAAAAATAAGAGTTTCTTTAATCAAAAATCTGAAAGGCTATACAATGATATATATTGATAAAAGTATATACAATATATCCAAAAAAACCATATAGTTTTAGTACAAAGGAGCCATATGGACATAAAATATCACGTATATATATCAATAGTCAAAAATATATGTTCTGAAATGCCACATAGGCATACAACAAACAACACTAATACATAGTCATTTCCCTCTAGGGGAAGGAAATAGATCCCGTGTTACCTTTGAAATTCAACTGGATGGAGTGATTGTTGTTTCTCTTGTCTTTCGAACATGCTCACTAGTGCTCTCTTCACTTTGGACCTTCAACTGATACAATTAAAAGTAAAGATGTTAAAACATAGAAATTGAATTGTGGAATGGCATATAACAAAATATATAATCACTTATCGCATACTTATAGTCATCATGCACATTTACAACATCACCACATCCATGATCTGGAGTGACAACCACCTGTAGCAACCATGAAGATAGAAATTAGACTACATAAAATCATCGTGAAAATTTTCTATAATAGACCATAAAAGAGCAAATATAATGTCAAATCGACTAATCTATTCCATACATCTCTCAATGGATCATAATTGGCTATTGTTGCAGCAACTCCATGGTCCATTGTGCCACCAACATCACCAGGGCTATCTCTTGTGAACATCTGCAAATGAAACAATATCTCAGGTATCATGTTGATATAAAGACCAAGAGGGGATAATGGAACATAAGGTGAAATAAGAGAGGGTAATGGGATGGGAATAGAAGGGTGATGCAGAGAGGGGGCTCAAATTCATTCAAAGTGACAACTTGCATTCAAGAGACATCTAACAAGATTAAAATGGCCTATTAGACTTATCCAAACAATCCTCAAAGCTTGACAACAATCGGGATTCTAACTTCTCACTTTCACCCATGTAACCTAGCAGTAGTGCAAACTCAGTTTTTGGCCTTTAACTCTCATGCTTTCCAAAACACTTGACAATCAGAAGGTGGATTCAAATACCCATTTCAAATTTATACAACACATCTCTTAACCAGATACAAGTCTTTGGACCAATCCCTTGAAATTAGACCATCAACATTGTCCTAGGCCATGAATTAGGCCAAATTTACAAAGCAACATACCTTTAAACTTAACACAGACCCTTGAAACTTGTTGCCAATGCTTCAAACTTCAAGACAACGTTACAAAATGAGTTTTCATTCCTTTTTAAAGGCTTCTCCTCATCAAACCAACACCCAACTTCCTTACAACTACTTTTTAAACCTCTCATGATCCTTGCATTACAAATTTGTTGCATTTATGCAACTCACAAATTTAGCACTTTCAAGTTTTGACTCTTTATATTTTCCTAGACCCTCTTAAACACCTAAACTATTAAAAATAGTCTAATGAGACCTTATTCAACTAATAAATCATGACTTACTCAAGAAAACATCATCATATCTACCTTGACACCCCTTGTCAACTTTGAGAATTCCTTCCACATGATTTACAAACCTTACAAAATGAATACAAAATCCCTCAAAGATGATCAATTACAATAGAATGGTCACATTAGACCTTATTAAGACTCAAGGACTCAAATCAAACATCCTAACACACCTTCCCTATCTGATGTAGAGTGGCAGGGAAGGTAAACACACAACTATGATGGCAAAGAAAATCCAATTCAACGCTTCTCGCAAATAATCTTACAAGGAGTCATAAACTCCATTATTATTTAAATGATTAGCCCCCACACACCTAGGTTTCACAACTCAAACCACCCACAAAACTTGAAAGCATTTGGATCATGTTACATTAGGACAAAACAAGGTTTAACAACCCTCTAGCACTTAGGTTTCAACAAACAACTATCGCTATGGTGATTTAGACCTCACTCTCTCTTAATAGTACAAGCATATACTTTCCATCCCACCAGGATTTAGCAACTCTACAACGTGTGGATGGAAGAAACACCCATAATTCACTCAAAACCTCGATTTTGAGGGTTTTCATACCACCTAGGAGTAAAATTAAGATATATCCCTTGATACTCAAAAAAATCACATCACTCCAATGCCAAAATAAAGATTATTCAATTACCTATCCAACCATTATAAGCTTGGAGCATGAAACAACACATACAGATCATACCCAGTACAGGATCAACAATTTCTTCAAGAAAACACAGAAATCAACAAACTCTTTATTGAAAACTTCTTCCAAAATTCAAGAAAATCCTTTCCTCAACCAAGAGAGGCATATATGAAGTCTTCCAAACTCCTCCAAATTCCTTCAACTGAAATTTAAATCAGTTGGCCATTGGAAACACAAAAAGACTTCATTTTTTACTCTTTAATGCCTAATTAAGGCAATTTAGCCCATTTTCACTAACCTGACTACAAAGATGCCTCCAAATTGTGTGAAAGGCATCCAAAACTCCTCAAAATGAAAAATATGACTCCTCTCAAGTGTCTAGCTACATCAAGGAATCTTTTTTGCTTAATTTTCCAAAATGTATTAGACTTACAAAGGAGGATGGAGACCTTGTTTGTACAAAAATTTGGTCATCAAGACCAAAACTCCACCAAATCCCTAGGAGACCTATTACAAAGCAATGAAATGGTCCATGAGACCTTATTCCAACATTAAACAAAGAAACGAAATGTAAAAAATGGTTCTAGGTCCCTTAGACCCATGGGTGCTCCTGCACCACTATCAGACACTTAATGAAGAAACATAGAAAAGAGTGGTGCCCTTGCACCAAAGGGATTAATCGAACATAGGATGGACTAGTATAGATTGATGGGATGGGCTAGGATGGGATAAAAAAATATAGGATAGAAAATTTAAGGTTAATGGGATGCAATTATTAGGGAATAATGCAACATAGGGTGAATTAGGAGGTGTCTAGGGTTTGACTATAGTACATGAAGTGCGAACTTGACTTGTGTACATAGCAATAATAAAGAAGAGTTATCTACGATGAAATGTGGATAAATATGGTATAACATAGGATGATATAAAGGAACATAGGGTGGAACATAGGGGATCATGGAACATCTAGGGTGATAATAATCGATACAATAAGATGGGAGTAGGACATAATGACACATAGCATGGACTAGAAGATATTAGTGGGATGGGCTAGCAGGGGATCATAGAAAATAGGGTGAAATATTAAATGTTAATGGTAAGGGATTAGGAAGGAATAAAGAAACAAAAAGTGAATTAGGAGAACATAATGTGACATGATCAAGGAATACTTGAATGCAATGTTTGTGTTTCTCATCAATTTTTTAGATTTGTATATACGCAAAATTATGAAAACTAGCTAACATAGATTTACAACACCATTAATGAATAAAGGCTACCTAAGTGTACGTTGTTTGAGGATATGAATCATGAGGTGTGGAGGAAGAAGGTGCACCAAGAAACTGTTTGAAATCTGAAACATGTTATGAGACAAACATTCAAATATAGCATTCAACTGTTCAAATACAATAATAATATTTTAATACTAGTTGCATACCTGTGGACTCATTGTCAAGAATGTATAAGGGTTTGTATGAATAGAGCATCCCTCATGAACAGTGCGACCTTGAAATTTCATCGTATCAAAATTCTACTAATTTTGTTATTTTTAAATTTTAAAATATATTTTAATAAACAACATTAAAATAACTTGCTAAATTTTACCTAAGTGTCAATGTCGAATGTATCATTCAGAATATCATATGTGAAAGCCATCGCCTCTGCAATAGACGTAGGCTATGTAGTTGCATCACGAGCACCCTGATAATCGTACGTGCAAACAACACCACAAGCGCCACAATGGTGGGGTGGAGCTCGGGGCCTACACGTCTCCTCCACACCATGATCTACTAGAGGACTCACACACTGTAAAATGGTATGGGTGAGTGAGCCAATCGACTTCATTGTGTCCACCTCTACACTGTACTTAACAATGGAAGGAACAATGACATGCTCCACCATGGGTCTTCCCAAGGCTCTCGGTGCCAACTGTGGATTACATCGTGCAACAAGTCTATCGTGTGTGGAGCCCCCACCTCTACTCTGAAAGTCTAAGATGTCAAAAATAGTTTGGCATTTTATTGAGTACAAAATCGCAATAGAGTTTCTTCAAAAATTATTGCGGCACCTCATGGTTATTGCATGGAGGTTGGTCAAATACCATCCACCACCACTCCCAAAAAAAAAATTTAATTAACTCATGGTGGCACCAATTGATGGAGAACCTTCTGCATGCATAGGACAAAGGGTCATTGGTTTTTGGGTCTATAAATAGGGCACACAAGTCGGCTTTGCTAATTTTTAGTTTTTTGACATCTACATATGACAAACCATTAGCATAAAATTGTCTCATCTCATGCTTCTTAGTTGACCAAAACTTTTTTTTCTCACTCATTTCTCCTACATGAGTTAAAATTGACTTCAATGATTCAGCAATTCCTCTCCTATAAGGGTGGGTTTCAGCATGTTCGGTTAATCTTGCAATTAATTGTTGAATGTCTCTTTTATTGTTTTCAAATTGATTTTGAATATTTTCTTATGCTCCTTGAGGATGCCTATGAATTGATGGAGGGGTTTTGGATTGTTCTTGTATAGGAAGCTCTTCATGAGGGGGTGATTGTGAATTCTCAATGTTTTGAGGTGGATATTCATTCCCTGAAAATTAGAACAAAATTTTATAATAAAAATCTATTTAAATTTGCATTCCAAATCAAATTTGAAATAAATAGAATAAAAATACACACCTCTTTGCAATCTTCGACCTCTCTGACATCTTAATGACATCCTCATGGAAAATAGCAAGCTAAGGATGCAAACAATGGAAGAGATTTGGCGAGCGCAAGTTGCTGACCTAAAATCCTCTTCCTCAAGCCGCAGGTTGAAGACAAAATGAGGGTTTGAAACCCAATTTTTGCATTTTATGTCAAATAAAATATTTGGCATGCACCAAATGGCTTATTTCGGAGTTTTTTCAATGTTTTTTCCAATTTGACACCTAAATTGTGTCACAGATTGGTGCACTTACCTTTTAAATTTATTTAATTAATTTGTAAATTTTTTGCAAATTGATATAGTTTACATTTTCTTAATAGGACTTAGGGTTCATTAGACTTTCTAATATTTCTCACTGTTTACATTTTCTTTGAGATTTGATAAATGTTTGGATCCACCCTCCATTATCCTTCATTGAAATATTTATATTAGCGTTTTGACATTCATTATTGGCATAGTCTATGTAATCCCTACACACACACCTTTGGCTTAGGTTATTTTTATATCACTTATTAAGGATTTTCATAAACCTTTTCCTTATGAATTCTAGCCTTTGTTTCATCTAATTCCTTCATGCTTGATGCTTTCATATGTAAATTTTATTTAATAGACAGGGACATGTTTTCTATGAAGGTTTTATTTCATCATTTAGATGATATCTCTACCTTTATAAAGTGTTAGTTTGTATCTTTCTATTTTAATACCAAGTAAATGCATACTCAATAAATGACTACAATTACCTTTCCATCAATATAATTTTTACAATTATTTAAATAATTAATATTTTTATTTACTATTTGTTGGTGTACACTTGTTAGCTTTACACCTGACTTACTTAAGCCTAGTTAGGTGTCTTAGTTAGTTGTCTTGATGGTTCAGTTGTGCACTCCACTCCTTTCCACTTCGGGTGGATCTGAATCTTGATTTCCACATCTTGTGGATCTTGATTTTCTTGTGTTTCCTATTTATGGTTTCTCTTTTTCATTCAATCAACTAAGAGGTTTTTGACATCATCTTGTGCTTAATTAATATGTCTTTGATCCTAAATCTCTACATGGTATCAGAGCAGGAAGAAGATATTTACAGGCCAATAGTTGAACGAATTTGTTTTAGATGGTTGAAGCATAATCTCTGCTCAAATCAGCGATTCATTATTTTTTCAGCTATCAAAGTCAAACATTTGTGTTTAGCATTCAAACTGTGTTGTCAAAGTTAATTTGCAGCTCGTGAAGACTGGTAGGAGGGCGTGATTTTGTTTGTTTGTGCAGGAAGAGTCAATTTTGAAGGTGTTTGCAATCTTCAAGAGGCGTTATCACGTTTAGATACGCAACAGTTGACACAGGAAGAGGGATTCAATGTCGACCATTTGTTGTGCACTCTTATTTGTGCAGCCATTAGGCAGTGCTTGACCATTCTCATGCACTTATCGCAGGTCGAAACAACATTTGGAGACAGTGAGGGAAATGATTCTACCCCTCAACTGGTGGATTGTGACTGTCAGAGGCTGCGATTTACCACCTATAGGTTGCATTTGCAAAAGCCCTTGATTTGCTGACTCTGGAGAGGTGTGTTTATTCTTCTAAGAAGGGTGATTTTGGTGATTGCCATTAATCCCTCGGTGCAGCTCCACGCAACCACCATTTAGTGTGATCATCGCAGTGATCCATAGCCTGCGCCCTTTGTGGTGCTAGAAAGAAATCTCTTTCTGACCATTTGACTCATGGTTGTTCATTGAGCTGTTGTGTTTTCCAGGCTAGTGATCATGATTTTGTGAGTCGAGATCTAACTCATTGTTCTGGAGCATTGGTATTCCGTTTCGGAGGCTGCGGGAGCATCATTGGAGAGCACATCGAACAAAGGCTTCAAATCATTGTTTCCATTGCTCTCCACACAAAGATCTCACTCTGCAAGAGCTAAATCAAAGCGGGGATTAATTTGCAGGCCACACAATTTGTTGATTGGCTTATTCAATTTGCAACATTATCTTGGCATTCGTGGGTACATACAGCCAAATTCGTGTCATAGGAGGCGTTTCATTGGTAATTGGTTGTTGGTTTGCATTCTGTCTATCCTTTCTCAGATCCAGTCTGGTCTTTTGCATGTAATTATTTTCTCCTCTTTTATAGGCATTTTCTAAATCTGCAATGTGCAAACTGAACAATTTGTTTATGTACAATGTAAAGTGCCAAAAATCAAAGGGGGTTTATTAAAGGTACATACACTCAATTTATAAAGTGTCATTTTATTTTATTTTTTTTGGGGGGGATTATTCATGGCATTTTATAATTAACGAACTGAAATAAAATTTTACAGGGAGTTGTTGACACATTTCTTAGATGGGATATAAAACTCATTTTTTTGTAATTAACCTAAACAAGGGAAACTATAAGTTTTGGTGTGAAGGAATCCTAAAACATCTTAGGTATCACAATCTCCTGCCCCATTTGTATTGACTTATCCTTGAACCTGGTAATCAATTTCAGAAGGATAAATGGGTTAATAAAAATGATCATATTGTTGGATTAATCAGCTTACATATACCACATGACACTTTGATTGTCATCATGGATATTGAGGGTCCACATGCTTTATGGATCAAACTTTGGGAGATGTATGGAGACTCAAATGATTCTCCATTCCCACATGATCTTGCAATGATCACAAATGATATCCCACGTCATGAAGAATGTCATGTTGACATAGTGGAAGTCATCATTCCACCTCCTACTGTTGCTTCATCAGATTTCATAGTTGCTTCTTCGAAAGTTTCGAGTACTTCTTTGCAGCAAGATCACATTAGTCTTCCTAGCATTGTTGATTGGGACACAATCCTACTTTACATTTCTTGTCTATTTGTAGAGTCTCGCATTGATGACTTGGAAGCACACATTGAGGACATCAATCTTTTATTTGATGATAGTTTCAATGAAGCTGCATCACCATTGGTCTCTTTGGATATTCATGTTCTACATTTGTCTTCACATGGTTTTGGATTTTCATCATCTTCATGTATTAGGCATGCACCTGATTTGATTATGACATCCTTCGGCATTGACATGGAAACACATGAGCACACTTCAAAGACATCACAATGGGCACCATCATCCTTGGATCAGTTTTAGCTTGTTTCAAGATTATTCATACATCTTCCTCTATATTCCTATCTGGAATGGGGAGATATCTTGCATCTTCAGGTTGTTTCATTTCTTCCTAAGGGAAGGAACATTGTTCGGTGTTCTTGGATGTACATCTGCATCTTTTGTCAACCATTCAGCCTCACTGCAACAGGATATGTAGTATGGGGGGGTCTCAAAGACCTTCTATTATTTTCTCCTATGAGAAAATCTTATTGTACTTTTGTGATAGAAGTAGTTCTTGGGGGGTCTTGATTCATCCTTTTATCTTTCTTCTTCTTTCACTTGTACATCTTTCGCTTTCTCTCTTTTTGGAGGATAGTTTTTTTCCACTGGGTTTTCTATCTTTCTTTGTTTTTGAGAGTTTTGCATTGTGCATGGGTACCTAAAATGGCCTTGCAGCCAGGACCCATCTTTTTAATTCCCACCTAAGCTATGCTTAAGGGGGGGTGTTGGTGTACACTTGTTAGCTTTACACCTAGCTTACTTAAGCCTAGTTAGGTGTCTTAGTTAGTTGTCTTGATGATTCAGTTGTGCACTCCACTCCTTTCCACTTCGGGTGGATCTAGATCTTGATTTCCACATCTTGTGGATCTTGATCTTCTTGTATTTCCTATTTATGGTTGCTCTTTTGCATTCAATCAACTAAGGGGAACTTTTGACATCATCTTGTGCTTGATTGATATCTCTTTGATCCTAAATCTCTACACTATTAATAGTGTCTTTATATGCCATAAAATTATATGTATTACCTTTTTCTCTTTTTTTTGATTTGCTTATTCAAATTTGAAAAAAAAAAAAAAAAAAATTGTTATATGATTTATAATATATTGAAAAAAATTGTAGATGCTAAGGCAAACACTCAGTTTTTTAATTTAAATTTAAAAAATAAATCACGCTACGCTTTATTCTATACATTTTTTTTTATGTTTAGGGACACACACTTGTTGATCAATACTTTAGGACATGTCCACATCAAAAAATATTAAAAAAATGTTCGTTTATATAATTGACATACTACACGCTATTTAAATAAATTTGAAGAAAAACACTTACAACCCCCTTTTGGTAGCACAAAATTCCATTCACTTACCTCTATTTTCCTATGAATAGTAATATAATTTGTATAAACATGGCAAAGTTTTAAGCTTAGAGAACATTTCCTCTTCATGCTTTGGTTCATGTTGATGACCTATTTCATTCACCTATTATGATACATATAGATCTTCCATCAATGCAATGATTATAAACCTATTCTATATATTATGTACACCTCAAATGATAGCTTTCCTTGTTCACTTAGAAATTTTCCTACTTGTTTGTGCCCTGCTTCATCTTTCCTTGAGGATCCTAGTGATGTAGACTATACATGTTTCACCTCCTTGAGCTTGGGATCCCCTCTCCCCTTTCTTGTGGCTATCGGTATGTTGATGACTCTTTATTCCATGATGATTTATTTAATGATGCACTTTATTTTCATGTACACAAGACAAAGGCTTATAGTGATAACACAAATGCACATTTACTTATTAAATCTTTCTTAACCTCATATTATGCTTATATATGTGATGATGATACTTTTCTACATGTTGCTACTTTGGTTGATGAAGCTAAACAATTGTTTAATTCATGTCATACTTAATTTTACATACTTTTAGTATTTTTCATGTGATTTTGTAGATTATTTTACTATTAAACTTAGACCATGTTTTACTCACAATTATTATAATTCCCTTTCTAGCGCTAACCTTTCCTTAGTGGATACCATAGTTTGTTTATTTTCATGTGTCAATCCACTTTGTAAGCACAAATATCAGATTTGCAAGCACAAAATTTGAATCAAAATAGTGCGCAATCAATTTACAAATTCCAAAATACTCAACAAATACAAAATTTGAACAAAAATAGTGCATAATCAATTTGCAAATCTTAAAACCCTTTAACTCTTAAAAATTCCAACATTGCTTCATTTTCAATTTACTTACATACCTCTTTAAAATTCATTTAACTTTCAAAATTAATTTATCATTTGTTATTTACAATCTAAATTTATTTATTTATTTAAGTTAATTATTTGTTTGTTTCTTTAAAAAAAATAAACGGCATTACAAATGGCTGACTAAACATCAAAACTCACTACAGTATTGACCCAAAATTTGAAGTGTAAACCATAACATTATATTTCAAATTACTGTGCAAGAATTTCGTAACTCCATAATCTTATGAATGGTCAAGATAAGACTTTCGTAGTAATCCATATTATGATTGAAGATATTAAATCACAAGTCAGTCCAAGCCTTTGCTGATAAAACAGTAGAGGGGCATAGCATACAGGTGCATGTCACTCAGACAGCCGAGAACATATAAGTTTTACACTCTCGCAGAGGGAAGGTTCTATTGATCTTGGCTCCACTTCCCCTTTTATTCATATAACCAGGATAATCTGTTTTTCTGAAACTAACCGAGTCCTTTAAAGATAGCCCATACTTTTCTGCTTCGCCTTCTAAATTCCATTTTTTGTAGAATGGCCCCACCTTGTGAGTAACATGGATTTCTCCTTGCAAGCCCAACAGCTTGGTAGCACTTTTGAAAAACACGCTTATCAACTCATTATTCTTCTTGATAGCTTCTTTACTGCATTCCCCACCGTCAAAATAGCCTGCATGCGGGAGATTGAAAACAATTCTGTCAAACTTCCTCGTTCTTAATTTCCGTCTTTCATGCATTCTGGTTGCATCGACTTCATGCAGTAACAATGCTCCACGCCTTTCCAAGTTCGAAATTGAACTACGAGCTTTATCATACACCCTCAACACTTTCTCTGCTTTGACAACATTCAAAAATATAAAGTCAAAAACAATGGGAACAAAAGAATACAAAGGCGAGAATAGAGCATATGTTTTATTTTTATTCATTTTTCCTTCTGATACCTCTGCTGTCAAGCGAAGAGGCGACCATGTTTTGGGCACATTCAAATGTAGTAGCCAATGCTGAAGAAAAGGAGAAATTTCCTTCTCCAACCAACAGAATGGTTTGCAAACTAGAATAATGCATTAGCTTCCTCTCCACTATGGGTTGTCTCTGCCAAAAAAAGAAAAACAACTCCGTCTCATGTTAATGTAGAGCTAAGCCAAATCACAATACAAGTATAAAGTCTGAAATTTAAGAGAAAATACCAATAAATTACTGCTCTGAAAGCACAAAGAAAATCAGGAGATTATGTGCAGAAATTGGACTACCCAATGAGTTATCGCACTAAAAAACTTAAGGTATCTTCTATATTAATGCAACATTTATTATACCAAAATGAAATTTGAACTTTCTTAATCGAATAATTTTCAAATGATAATATCAATATTTTCACAGTTCATTAAAATTAGTTTTAAGAGTTTGTGGCAGAAAATTATAGGAGAAATTTTTCATCAAGTTTTGGAAGGCACTGTGGGATTGATCACCAAGATGAGGAATCATTGTGTTAATCAAGTTTTGGATGGCACACAGAATCCATCATTAGAATGAGAATATTTGAAATTTTTAATCAAGTTTTGGATGACACTCAAGAATCCATCATCAGGACAAGGAAATATTGTGCAAAAGCTTTTAATCCAGTATTGGATGACATTCTAGAATCCATCAAGATGATCAAACATTATGCGAGAGTTTTTTAATCAAGTTTTGGATGACACTACAGAATCCATCATCAAGATGAGGAAACATTATATGCAACCCTTTTAATCAAGTTTTGAATGACTCTCAAGAAACCATCATTAGGATGAGGAGATGTTGTGCAAGAGCTTTTTAATCAAGTTTTGGATAGCATTTCAGAATCCATTATCAGGATGAGGAAATATCATGCAAGAGCTTTTTAATGAAGTTTTGGATGACACTCTATGATCCATTATCAGTCATAAGAAAATTTTGATGAAAAATCTCACACAATTTTCTGTCTTCGATTAATGATAAGGTCAATTATTATTTATTTTCCATTTTCACCTTTTTTTTAATCGACTTCTAATTATTTGGAGGGACTTAAAATAGAGGAGTGACATAACAGTTCAAATTGCAATATTAGGTCAGAAAAGACTGGGCTCAAAGAGATGGCTCATCTGAAACGACACTAAGTTTAGATGGTTCATCTGAAATCACACTAATAGGTGGGTTCTATTGGAAAAGTTAAGTTTAGATGGTTCATCTGAAATCACACTAATAGATGGGTTCTATTGGAAAAGTGAAAGTGATTTCATGTAAGTCATCTAGACAAGTCAAAGCTTAAAATATGTTGTTTAAACTGAACCATTGCAACACACTAAAAACAACCATTCCCATGTCTCATTGGCATTTGCATATACCCAATCTGAAGGTCATTGCATACTCTGATAAAACAGACCGGTAAAGCACAATCACTTACACTTTTAACAACACCTATATAAATTGTTATTCCTTAATTTTTGTATTTTTTCAAAGTCTATATCTATCATATCTGAACCACTTAAGCAAAAAACTTTAGACCTAATAAATACTGAAATCTCAGCTGCCCAATAGTCTCAGAATCACATTTTACAGAAATTGGCAAAGAAAAACCTGAAAACACAGTACTTGCCCTTGCCCGATCACAATTGCAGCAACATTCTCAACATTCCATAAGTCTAAAATCAAAATGCTATACCTCCATTCACAACTCTACCCAAATATAGCAGGCATCCCTCAAGCATACAGCTCACACCATTACGAGTATGCCCAAGAGAAAGCAAACTTACCTGATACAACACCGATGCTTCTTCCCGCCTTTGTAATTCCTCATAAAAGGTCACCTTTCTACAATATACAAGATTTTCCATCGTTGAAAAGTAATAATGAACTCTGGAACCCGGGAAAATACAAGGGGGTTTCACCGCAACCCAGTAGCGGCTGGCTTCTCCTACAAACAATATGAAATGGAAAACCGAAAAAGAATAGAATTTAATTTGTAGCGTCGGCGCAACCATTTTCTTCATGGGTCCATTTAAAGATTTCCTGCAACTTAAAACTAAAATGGCTGCGCTCTGTTTCTGTGTCTGGTAATACATGCACTCAGTCGGCTTAAAGAGGCAGCTGTAAACGATTTGGTTTAAGAAATGCAATTCAAGTCTTTTGTGTGCCGTAGCACATTAGCTCTCAGTTTTCTGTTTTCTTCTGTCTCTGCCCACCTAACAAGTGGTATCAGAGCGTATGGTGGAAGATCCTGGAGATGTCGTGAGCAGAAGGCTGCCAAATAAGCCAGAGATCGAGGGAGCTGCATGTGCCGAGAGGACTGAAATTGTCAAGTCCTGGAAGAAGCTGCTGCATAAGGTTTTTGTTGATGGGTTTCTGAGCATTCCTCCCTTGGTCGTCCACATCACACGTTTGAGATGCGAAGCCAAATTTCTGCCAGTGTTTATAGGAGCTGTTGCTCGATGTTTACAGAAATAGAAGCCATTGAAAAGGTTGATTGCTGGTGGGAATTGTTGAAAGGAAGCCGCTGGCATATTCAAGTCATCCGTTGCTTGTAGAACTTGCTGTAAAAGTGGATCGTGGAAGCTCCTACTGACGAGAAAGTCCCCACATCTGACAGTCAAAGGATCATGGAAGAGTTGCAGATTTCGAGTAAAGAAATCCGCCACAGAAGTTTAAGGCACCGTTTGCCAAGTGCAAAAGCTATTGGATAGCAAGTTGCTGTGCAAAGAAAGAAGCCCTGGCATTTGAAGGGATTGTGAAAGGAGAATGATGGAGGGAAGGATCGTTGGCTTTTGCCAAGTCGCAGCTGGAAGAGGAAAGAGCCGCTGACCATTGCAGATCATAGAGCCAGATCTAAGCCACTATTTAAATAAATGGATCGCAGCAGTCAAGACCTGAAGCCGATTTGAAGATATTGGGTCTAAGGTAAATCATATTTTGTGATGTTGAATTTGTTGTTTAAAGAGTTGCTAAGTTTGAGCCAGAGCATGCTCAAGTAGAGTCAATGAGTTAGAGGATGGTATGTTGTCGCTGTTGTCTATTTTGAAGTTGGTCTTGTAGAATGTGTCAAGTTTGAGGAGGTTGGATGAGTATGTGTAGAAGTTGTGAGAATGAAAATTCTGTAGAAGATTTTTTTTAAATCTGTAGATCAGAAGATGGGAGGAGAATAGAAATTGTACGAGGTTGTGACAATATAAGTGAAGCCCTTAATGGATTAAGGAAGAAATATTGTTGAATGTTGTAGCATTTTGTTTTTGTATGAAAGTAATATATTAGGTCAATGGAGCCCATTAAAACTAGGATCTCCGAGCATCTGCAGAGTGGCTCAATGGGAGGTGTTGATAGAATAAATGAATCACCCCTGAATCTACGATGGACTGGTAATCAAGAAGGCCAGAGCTCGTGGTTAGAGCATCCCAATTGCAGCATGGGATTTCCTAGGTTCGATCGCTAGATCTAAAATATTTTAGATGCCGCGACATCAGTGCAAAAAACTGAGAATGTAACGAGAATTTGTAGTAGTTGTGATTAAGGGGGAGTGTTGGAGATTATAATCCCAACTACCCAACTTTGTATTTAAAACGGAAGTTTCTACCTTGACTCTGCCACCGACCTCTCACCGATCTGCAGACCATTTTCTATGCATGTGATTTTACTGTTTTGTATTCCAGAAAACTCCAAAGACCTTTATAAATAGAAGCAGATGTAATATGGTTATTTACTCTTTGGGAGCTGGAGCTGTTAGAGATAAGAAGATGAGTCTATATGTAGTTTTGAGTTTGATATGAAAAATGTAATCATAGAGTTGCAGCTCAATCAATAGATGTAATGTTTTATTTTGTTTAGTATAAATCTGTTTCTGTTTTCCTGCTCCCCTGTTTCTAACACGGCGCAACCATTTTCTTCATGGGTCCATTTAAAGATTACCTGCAACTTAAAACTAAAATGGCTGCGCTCTGTTTCTGTGTCTGGTAATACATGCACTCAGTCGGCTTAAATAGCGTGGCCCCCACCTCGTCCTTCTATAGTTGGGAAGTTAATGTATAGAATGGAAGAATCTTGGCCGATCTTTCCCAAGCGTCAATCTTCAAAGTTTCTGTAATATTTTATTTTCTTTTCAATTAAAGAGGACTTGCATTTCCGAGGTTTACAGTTGATCGCTGGGCGGTCATAAACTGTAATCTAAGCTGTACGGAGAATGAGAAGTGGTACCGTGGCCCAACCGTGCGCGGGCAAAATTGTCCGTTTCATTGCCAAGTTATAAATGGTACGAATCCATGTGTGCCCAAATTTATGTTTTCACACTTGGAGAGGGAGTCCAGCTGGTCGGCTATGTAGTGAAGGTGTTTTTGTCTCCGGATGATCTTATTCTGATTGGAATAATTGTCCATGGCTTGAAAGACCATTTGAAGGTTCTTGAACTTTTTTTTGTCATAAGATCGGGATGTAAGTCAACACCGGCAAGATTGAAGTCATGAAGTTCTCTTTGAAAAGAAGGAAGTAGTAGTTTAACTTTATCTTTGAGGGAAGTTGTTGGAAATAGTGGAAAAATGCAAGTACTTAGGAATTGATTTTCACAATAAGTTCAATTGGGTAACTTGTAGAGAAAAAAAGATACAAAGTGGGTGGAGAGCTTATTTCTTATTCCAAAAATAGACGTAGGAAAGCAGAGTTGTGGAATTGGAAAACCAAGAAAATCTGTTTTTGTTTGTTGGTTGTGTCGATTATCCTCTATGGTTGCAAGGTTTGGGGGAATAGCATGTCAACCCACAAGTGAAGGTAGGTTGAAAGAATTCAAAAACATTTAACTACTAGTATTTTCAAGGTCAAATCAACAATCTCCTATGAAATCATTTTGGTTGAAGTGGGTATGTTCCCAATAAAAGCATCAACAATAATTTGTTTAATAAGTTGTTTAAAAAAGGTTGATTATATGGATAAGCATTGCTGGCCCAAGATGGTTGTGGAGGAGGAATTAGAGCGTAGGAAAAAGACTTGGATGAAACAAAACAACAAATGGATGAGCAAGTAGGACATTAATCTGCATGAATGTCCAAGCACTAATGCAGAGATTAAAAAGTATTTGTTAGAAAAAATCAAGACTGTCATGTGGACAAAACAAATCGGTCGTAAAAAACTCACTATGTCAAAGAGTTCAACCCCACGTAGGAACATGATGAAAAATCTTATTTGAAGGTTGTGGTTAAGGGTTAAAAGTAAAGCTAAAATTTTAATTGCACAATTGAGGTCCGACTCTTATCATCAGAATAAGAATAAGATAATTAAAGACGAGAATCCAATATTAAATTTATGAATAATAATTCTTTTTATTTACAAGAATGTGTATGAAGAAATTGTATGTTTTTTAATCAATATTTTGGATTGCACTCAACAATCCAAAGTCAAAAAGAGGCAGAGTAAAGAGAAGGATTGCAGACTTAGCATGAAGATGGTGGGTAAAGAGAAAAGGAAATAATTAGATAGAAGAAAAATTGGTAGAAAATAAAATATTAAAGTCTATGGTTTAATTAACTAAAGAATAAGCACCAAAGAATTCTATAGAGTATAAACAAAATCTAGGGGTTAGTGGATAGAATAAATTATTATATGAAAATATATACAAAGGTATAAATTAATATGTAAATACAAATAAATGGAAGATTACACAAAAAAAAAAACAAGAAAGTATTAACCCATAAAAATATCTATATGATCAAGTGAATGTAGAAATGAATCTAGAATTTAAAAAAAAAAGTTAAATATAAGTAGAAATGTAGAAAAGAGTAAATAAGAAGAAAGAATATATAAATTAAAAAGAATTATACGTGTGTTTGCATGTATGTTGTATATTGGAATAAGGAGTAAATAGAAGAGAGTAATGAGATTAAATATTAAAATAAAAGTAAAATTTTATCTTTTATGTAGTATAGTTTTGTCAATATTTTAATCATATTTTATGGTAAAAACTATTAAATGTGATCACATGATCATCAAATTTATGTTCTTTGTTCTGATTAGTTTTTGTAGTTACAAAATATTTGAATAATACATAATATGGGTCAATTAGTCTAGCTCAAAAATTATGTCAAATCCTCATAAAGCATTGTAATTGGACACACTACAAAAAATACATTTAACTTACCAATTCATATTTAATTAGCATATTTATCTTGTAAAATTCTTCCAAAATACACAAGAGATTACGCCTATTCAAGTCATTTTTTATTCAATTTGATTATCTTAATTTATGTTTGAGTTTTACTTATATTTATCTACATTATTTTATTTATGACTTCATTTTTATTTGTATTTGTTTTAGAAAATTATGTCGGCTTATATGTTTTAGTTAAAATATTTAATTTATAGTTACTTTTTGAATATATATGGACTATATTTTATTTTTATATACATGTATATTCTTACATTTAATATCACTATATATTAATAATTAAACTAACTTTTTAAAAGACATGTAATTAAATTAAAATTAAAACTATGATTTTATCAAGTTGTGTAAATTATATTAAATACCATATTTGAGTATAGAAATAATTATATATTATTTAATTATTTAAATTTAAATAAATATATATTTTATAAATGGATTATATTTTTAAAATATAATACATTATTGATATGTATAATAAATATTATAATTATAAGATATATGATGGTTATGTGACCTAAATCATATAGAAAATACAACAACACTAAATCTATGTTCAATTGAATGCATATATTATAGATTAAAAATAATGAAAAACAACATGTAACATTTTCACAATATTGTAAACCACAATCTTTAAAAATATTTTGTTTATTATCTATTATATATATCTATTCTTAAATTTCAAACATATTATTTAAGTCAAGTGAATACAATTTATCTTTACTAATCTTTTGACAAAAAGATACTAAAATTCAAACAAAGTATTCTCAAAGTTTTAGAAAACTTAAAAGGTTGCTTTTACCCATTATTAAATCAATTGTATGATTAAACTACTAATTAATATTTTCCCTCTTCACCCTCCAATTTCACCATGAGTGTCCAAGGTGAAAGGTGTAGACTTAATCCATAGAGCTTAGAGTACATACACACTATCCCATACAATATTGCTCACTTGTACAACTTTAATCTCTTCCTTTTTAATGGTTAAATTGAGTTCACAACACTCAATAAATGACTACAATGACTAGTGAGCTTCATTTTTATCTATTTGTGTAATTTATTGGGGACAAGGTTAAAATTTAAGGATTAACTATCTTGTCAAGGGTGTTTTTGTGATGGTTACCCATTTAAATATTTCTTTTAAATATTAAAAAATATTTTATTTTTAAATATGTATATAACTATAATTATATAAAAAAATTGATATAGTTTAACTAATTTTTCTATTGCTATACAAGTTTATGCATAGCTCTTAATCATTTTGTATACTTGTGCATTGACTTCTATATGTAGCACTACTTTTGCATATTGTTTCACATTCCATGCAAGTCTTTGTGCCAAGTTTCCAACTATAGTGCATTCACGAGTTCCATTTATGAAGGCACTAGATGATTGATTTTGTCCAACTATTGATTTCTCTCAATTAATTAGTCAAAATTGATTGAAAGTCTAAATATTATAAATAATTTCACTTCTCCAAAATCTAAATTAGCATGTATCATTTCCCATCTTCAAGTGAGAGTTCATCTTCATTTTTGAAGTGGCAATTTCATATGATTAGTGGCACTTGATAAGTCTTGAAATTGTTTTAAGCACTAATAGAGGCTAAGATTCATAGTGATAAGTTACTTAAAACCAATGCACTTACAAGGAGAATGGCTTAAGATTTTCATCCTCATCCTAATGATAGATAACTAAGTATGAACCATAATGTTGTGGAAAAATAATATTATAGAGTTAATTTCAAAAGCATTATAAAATTATATTTATGGATTGTAGAAAATTCATGTCTACCAAAGCTTCTATTATCAAACAACAAGGTATATTTTTTATTTTAGAAACTCTAGGTAGATCATGAAGTAAAAATTATATATGTTCAAGATGGATGTTTTTCATCAGGTTGGCAAGTGAAGTATTTGAGTTCCATATTTATTTAAATCTAAAGTGTATATTTTTAGTTACAAATTGATTATATGCATGTTTCTAGATCTCCATAGTTTCTTCCTTGTTGCTTTTGTAACTATATATGTGTTGATAATTAGTTTTTCATTTTATTTTTCAACACTACTACACCAATTGGTATTAGATCTCAAGGATTTAAAGTCCTAGGAGCAAGTAAGTGAGTGATCCATAACAGTAAGTATTTTGTGTGATTGTATCATTGTGGGTGATACAGAAAAAGGATGGCCCATATAATCGGAAGAGGAGCTCTTAAAAATAATAGAAAAACTCAAAGACTATATTTAGTAGACATTGCTAATATGATGAGATTCTTGCAAGAAGGCTCAATGTCATGGAGACCATACAAAGAAGAGGATTATTTTTTATAAAGTATATTAGTGAGGATCAATGAGAGGATGATTTCATTGATTTAGATTTTTTGATGAGGAAGACACTAGGGAATAAAGATTTATGTGAGCTCTAATAAGAGTTAAAACAAAGCTAGTCTTTGATTGCCCTAGCTACTAAGGAAGCTTAAGTCTAAAATAATTACTAGAATGAATCATTCATATTGATAAAAACTTCAATTTTGAGGTAATTGAAGACCTCAAGAAGGTGAAATACATTTCCATGAAGTTTAAAGGGTATGCTACCTTGTGGTGGGATTATTTATAGAAGGATTATGTTTAGAGGAACTCGAGAGGAAGATATATACCAGAATCACATGGTTTCCAAAATAAGAGAAAGTTTATGCTAGTCAACTACTTAATGATTTTATTCAAGAAGCTCCAAAACTTGTGCCAAAGGGAGATGTATATGTCACTAACCTAAATTTTATAGATGTGTGGCATACATGCATGAAGTCATAGGCTAGGGTTAGAGCCTCATTTGAGGACCACTTCACATAAGAGGAGTTATTGTTCAAAAGAAAATAATTGTGTATCCCATAACATTCAACGAGGGAGAACCCCATTTATGAGATGCATGGTGACACACAAGGAGATCATTTTAACATAGATAACATGCATTCCATATTGGCTAGACTTAAGAAAATACATGCACAAATTTGCGGAGAGGTATAAAATATTTTAGGTAGTAAAGGAAGTGACACTAAATACAAGGTTGTACAAACCATTATGCATGCCAAGTGGATCATAAGAGGAACTTACAATAGACTTTATTCTTGGTTTTTCATGCGCATAGAAAGGTAATGAATACATATTTGTGGTTGTTGATAAATTATTAAAAATAACACTTTCTATTCCTTTTCAAAATATGAATGGTGCATCCAAGACTATGAATTTATTTTTCAATGAGGTACTACATAGTTACATAGGTTGTAGAGAGCATTATTTTGGACTACAATATGAAGTTTCTTAGCATTGTATAGCATAACCTATGGAAATTTTGAACATGCAACTCATTATATGTTTTTCTTTCAACCAAGAATGGATGGACAAACTAAGGTTGTCAATCAAAGTCTTAACAACTCACTTAGATTTTTGGTGGGAGATAATCCTAAACAATGATACTTTGTGTTGCTAAAATAAAAGATTATATATAATTTAGGGAACAATTCCATAAAGACGATACCATTATAGGTGGTTTTAAAGCATCTCTATAATTAATATAATACATTTTTTTTAGAGTAGAAGATGTTAAGTGGGTGCAAAACTTGAGGACCTCATGCAACATATGAAGGAAGTTCAAGAGCACAAGTCAAGAAGCAACTAGAAGAGAGTGACGTAAATTAAAAAGTGTGCAAATGATTTTTAACTTGAGAATACTTAATTTGAGGGAGAGTTAGCCAACATGTATGTAAGAAAGGAATAATTCTCACTTAGGGGGCCTTAGATAAAGTAAGTTGAGTTGGGTGTTAGATCCAATATTTCACGTGTCCTTAATTGTGATCACCATGCTTACACTATTTTCACCTAAAGTGTATAAGGTAAAAGAATCTTAAAGGTGATTAATATTGCAACATTAAAAATATTTCTTTCTTATAAATCCCCTTTTTTCATGTACAAGTCTAGCTTGTGTGCCTTGTTTATTCCAATAATTTGTGTGGTATTTAACATTGTGTTTTGGGAGGTTTTTGTTGAGTAAGCCTACACAATTTAATTGGTCTAGCTTATCTTGTGTAAGTTATGCAATATTTGGAAAAAATAACTCAACCTACATGCTCCAATATAATCAGCTACTTGGCCAATGAGATATTGCTTCACCATACAACCTCACAAATGGTTCTTGATCATTACATATAATTCCACAATGACTCCATATTTCCTACTTTGCATTATTTGTATCAAGTTCCCAAGTATTGCACAATCACAAGTCCTAATTTTGAAGTCGTCAAATGGTTTATTTTATCTAGATATCAATTACTCACAATCAATATGTTATAAATTGATTAGAAGTCTACTTCTTTAAAGTTAAATTTCAACTTCTCTAGAATCTAAATTGACATGATTCATGTCTTATTTGACAATTCAACTTCATAAAGTGGTATTTTTATATGACCAATGGCACTTACAACTCTTCCAATTATTTTGAACGTTGATGAAGACCAAGAATCATGTAATGATTGGTTACTTAATTGAAACACTTTCAAGGAGAATGAGTTGGACAGTATATTTTGGATTTCACAAAAAAATAGGATGGACGTTTTACATTTGGTTGGGTGGTGAGGTAGTTTGGTTCTATGTCCATTTAGATCACATGTTTGCATTTAATTATTCTATAAATTAAATAAATTTGTGTTTCCATATATCTCTAAAAATTTCTTCATTGTTAATTTGATTATGACTTTATGCATCTATTAAGTTAGCTTCTTTTTTTACTCATTAAATTGATTGTACCACTACTTGCATAATAAATGGTATTAATGAATTTTTTTTTTTGTGGTTTCTCATAATATATGTATAGGGGTAATATTATATTAAATGTTCTATAGCCAATATTATTATAGAAAAATGACTTTTTTAAAAATTATGTGTTAAAAATTTATATGTTGGAACTTTAAACATTATTAAAAAACGAAAAACCAAAGCCACAAGTTGTATGGTATTATATCTTAGAGATCGTATGGTTTTGAGACATATTAAAATAAATTGAAATAGGAGTGTTCCTACCTCTCTAGATTTTGGGTTCATGGATTTGACCTAGGTTCATTTCTAGGAGGGTGGATTTAACCTAAGAAAAGAAATATATAAAATTTAGATAAAGTCTAGACCTTGGTATGTGTGAGGTTAGGTTCAAGTTTTTTTTCATTTTTTACTAGAAACATGCCTCTTATACACTAGTCATTGCATTAGGGACAACCTAGTCAAAATGAGTCCAAGATAAATGGGAAATGTGCAAGTTATACAATTTTCACCCTTACATTTTGTTTCCCCTTTGAGTTGCATTTGAACTACTATGGAGATGCATTCCAAATAAAATGAGTACTCAACATGAAATTAAATATTTAAAAATCATAAAAAATAGAGATAAGGATGATGATTTGGCACATTTTCCTCACAACGAATGTTTCACTATGTATGGAATTAACCTCTAATTTAAATTAAGCTTTTTAATGGGTGTATCAAGGGTGGATGTAGGGATGTTAGTAGGAGGAACATAAGAAATGATGGATGGAGTATAAAGTGGGTGAAGAATCTGGGAAGTTGTGTAAGGAAGATGAGGAAGGGATACGTTGCTAGCAAGAGGAAGATAATAAATGATAGCATTGCTAGACTAATAAGAGGAATACATTCAACACTAGTAGGATAAGATGAAGACATGACATTAGTAGCATGAAATGAAAATATGGTACTAATAAGGTGAATGTGAGGATTAAGTGTAATACTAGTGGAATAAGAACTAATCATGTGATAGTGAGGGGAGAACCTAAGGAGTGGGTATCAAACTAGAAAGGATAGAATAGAAAAAATAGAATTAAGAAGGATGACAACATAAGGAGGTTGGGTGGGAATGGAGAAGATACACCATGTTGCAAAAAACTTGAAGAGCTAACCTTCAAAATCAATGCCTTGAAGAATTTCTAAACCATAGGGATTATCAATCAAAAAGCTATGAGGAGCATCCATCAAATTAGTGAGACTAGAAACATTGGCTACATTGACAAGCTCATTAGAAAGTAACTATGTAGTGATAAAAGTATCTTACCTATCCATTTGTTTAAAGTGTACCTCATGAACATTTGTTTCTTCTTCATGATAAACATTATCTATTATATTGTCAAATACTTCACTTTCAACTTAAATTTTAGCCATTTAAACATAATCTTTTTCTTAAAGAGGGAGTGGGATGATGATGAGGCTTGGGCATAAACTTAATACACAAACCCTAAAAAGGATAAATTGGATAAAACAAGTGTAGGATCTAATGTAGAATATAGAAAATGCTTAGCTATGGAATAAAATTAAAAATTAGAACCATTCCAAAATCTCTGTTGAAGCAACATTCTCATCACCCATCAAGCCTGAATTCAAATTCATAGCCTTGTTTCACTGAACCCTCAAATTATTACTCTTAGCAGACGTATACCAACAGACAGCCCTAAAGCATAAGTTGCATGCATTCTGTTGTAGGTACAATTTATTTTCAAACCAAACCTGCCAAAGCATTAACATAACTTGATTGAAGAAGAACCAAAAACCGATACTCCTAAAGATAAATTCATAGAATTGAGTAAACATCAAAACATAGTCAAGAGAAAGCAAACATACCTCGGTAAGAACTGCTCTTTCCATCAGCCTTTGTAATTCATCAATGGTGGTTCTGGAATATGTAAGCTGCTCCATCGACGTAGATTGAAAAATAAAACAATTGGTTCCCAACAGGCAAATCAATCCAATATTATAGCAATTGGGTGTCATTGTGATTGACTTCAAAAACAAGAAAGAGAGCTGACAAACCTTAGCATGCAAGATTACTGGATTTCTCAACAGTAATGCCGAAAGTTAATTAAAGCAGTGGATTACAAAGAAAGTGATGCCTTCGCCCGTCGACTGATTGAGTGGGAAAGTGATTTTGCAAATATTCTGGGCATGTCGCGGGTCTTTTCACTTAATTCATGAAACATGCGTACTGCTCGAATGTTGTTGTACTGTACAATTTTCCCCTGGGAAGAAGGCTTTAAAGAATAAAGAAAATTCATGTCTTTGCTTACAAGTTACCACAATGAAATGAAATAAATCTCTTCTCTGATCGATCTGGATTCATTCCAAATTGTTTGTGATGAATCCATATATTTGTGATTGATACAACACTCAGGTAGATTGTAACTGGATTAGGTCTGAGAAAAAGGTTTTGATTTTATTAAGGTGTAATTAAAGTATTTGGAGGAGGCCAGGTTATGTGTGAAGTGTGATTTGAATTTGTGAGGATTACAAATAAAGTTGGAATAGGCGTGAGAAAAAGGTTTTAATGTTATTAAGGTGTATTTAAAGTTTCTGGAGGCATGGTTATGTGTAAAGTGTGATTTGAATTTTTGAGGATTACGAATAAAAAGGGTGTGGGAGGTTTTGGTGTTTTCAGTTTTATTATGGTTTAATTAAAGCGTTGGGGAATCTATGATATTCAATAGAGTATGATACAAATATTTCAAGGATGGAAGTGATGTAGGTGTAAGATGTTTTGATTTAATAAGGTTTTCATTAAATTTTTGAAGGGAGAGTGATTATGTGCAAAGTATGATCTAAATAGATTAAGGAAGAAAGTTAATTGCATAATGTGTGAATCCAATCATTTGTAAATCCAAAATATTGAATGCTTTTGTTTTGTTTGCATTACTAACTATCGTGTTCATATGTTTTTATATTTGATGAATCTCTCTAAACACTTACATATATTGAGTGTATGATGTTTTCAAAATTTATCTTAGAATTGGAAGAGATTACCTCCACTAAAACAAATTCTAAATATCCAAGTAGCATAGGTGTTTTTACATTGATTGATGCTTCATTAGGGTAAATGCAAGAAGTTGGGTCCACGAAGAGGGGAAGTTTCGGTCAAAAAAAAAAATCTTGCAGAAAACACGTATGCGTTATTAAAAAACGCGTACGCGTTATTAAAAAACGTGTATGCATTATGCATTGGGTACCAAGCCTAAAAAAACGCGTACGCGTTATAAAACGCGTACACATTATAAAACGTGTACGCGTTTTTGAGTGCATACAAATCATTTATTTTTAAAAAAATGCTTTTTAGAGACGCGTACGAGTTTTAAAACGCGTACGCGTTTTGCTTTTTAGAAACACGTACGCATTCTAAAACGCATACGCGTTTGTCTTTTCAAAACGCGTACGCGTTTCTAAAAAGCATTTTTTTTTTAAATAATCAAACAAATAAAGAGCGCATATGCGTTTTGTAACGCGTACGCGTTATTAAAAACTTGAATCTCCAACCCACTTGCAGCCTTGGTTTTGGGCTCGGGAAAGGCTTGGCAATCCGAGCCTTAGCCTTTGACCTGCAACTAAAAAACTAAGGCAGATTGAAGAAGAATGTCCATCTTTGACAATATGGTTGATGGACTTTTTTTCTGAATCAATCTATAAAATTAAAACCCATTACAGAACACCATTTCTAGTTTCCAAATATATAATTTTTATTAGTATTGGATTATATTTGATATTTTTAAATTAATTTCAAAGCAAACTAGTCCTTAAACATGAAATATCAGACTTTTTTTGTTTTTTAATAACTTTTTTTTGGTGAAGTTTCTTGTAAAAAAAATTATATGACATCAATCTTTAGACAATTCTTAACAGAATAAAAAAAAAAAATTTCAAAAAATGTTTAGTTTAGGTCAAATTATGTTGTCCGTACACTTTGATTTTTAAAAACAACAATTAAGGCCAATAAAAATTTAATAAAAAAAAAATATTCAACAAAAAATTACAAAAAAAATTCCTCATCAATCTTTATGTTGTTAGCTCTCTTTCCTCAAAAGGAATTAGCAAAATACTTTTATTTGGGTCAAAAAGTGGTGTCCGTACACGTGCATGGTATGGTAAAAAAACAGGGACTTTTAAAAAGTGGTTTTTATAGATCCCTATCAAAATTTAATTTCTACAATTTGGGTATTTGAATAATTTACATATTTAGAAACTAGATTCAAAATTCAAAATTTCATATTACTGATTTTTTAAAAAATTCATTGTGTAAGTGCCTCAAATTTTCAGTCCAAGTGTGACAAATTATGAAAAACAACAAAAACACTTCCACTTTTTGAGCTTTTTGTGGACCCAACTTCTTGCATCAGCCCATTAGAACAACTTAGTCACTCTTCTTCGTTTGAAATTAAATGTTCTCGCCAACAATACCTTTTCTTTTTCCCTATAGAATGATATTTAAGTCAATAATTGTTACAAGAACACTCATTACACTATTCAAAGTATTAATACAATATCATGGCGTGAAACCAACATTAAAATATTTATTTTTTAAAATTTATAATAATTGTTTTTATAAAGAGACTAACATGGCTCATATATATATTTTTTTTAAATAAATGAGTTATGCAAGAGGAGAAGTCTCAAAGAGTGTGATTCTATTTTATTGTGTACTATCATTAAGTACTTTGTCCAATAATGAAATCATCTTAGAAGGTTGCTAGATATAATCTAATATAACCTAAGTCCTAGGTATTGAAATAATTCATGTGATTTGTCAATGTTCAATACTAATTGCACACTAGAAGTACGTAAGCATAGGTTGTAGAGTTGATTGTATTGTACTAGTGATTGGTATGTTTAAAACTCTTGAACGTTCTTTCAACACACCTAATTTTAGCATAACATAAATTTGTTGCAATCCCAAGTACAATAGACTCAAAAATTATTATCATTGAATATTTTTCCCTATCAAAAAATTAATAATTTGGAACATGATTTGATTAATTTGGAAAACTCTAATGAGAATGCATTTACACTTGCCCTATACACCATCATAGGAAAAAGTGGGTACATCATATATAATGAAGTCAAGATGCATCAAACATAATATCATTTTCTAGTTAATGAAAGGAAGTAGTGGTGTGAAATATGGTTCCTACACTAATATATGAGAGGATGTATATGCAAAAATTAAATTGGTCATAGAGTTGCAAGGAAATAAACATATAAGTAATATATCTAATATATTGATTTACATGGGGAAAACCTTTTTGAGAGGAAAAACCCACACTCCAAACAAACTCAATGTATTACAAGATTAAATTGAAACATCGAAGAAATAGAGTGTGTGTGTGTGTGTGTGTGTGTGTGTGTGTGTGAGAGAGAGAGAGAGAGAGAGAGAGAGAGAGGGGTATGAGTGAGAGAGACTTGTCTAGGTAGTGTGGGAGGGAGTGAGACTTGAGAGAGAGAGACTACTACATCAGAGAAAGAGAGTTATCTAGATAGGATGGGAGGGAGAGACCTGAGAGAGGTAGAAGGGGTGGGAGGGATATTTTGAGGGGGACACTTGAGAGAGAGGGAGTGTGAGAGAGGGGGTTGTGTTGGGGAAAGAGACAGATCATCTTAGAATGAAACATCTAAGAACAACAGTGCCTTAGTGACTTTAATTTCTTCAAATCACCTCAAAGGTACTAACTACTATGCCATAAAGCGGAAACATGCACAGTTGTTCCCCCATTAATCCTTCTGAGAAAAGCACATGCAGACAAATAATAGATTCAACACATATGCATAGATTCAATTTACAGAATCTAACAACATGGAAGACAAACTAATGAACACATAGATATACGTGGGGAAAACCCTTTCGAGTAAAAAACCCCACCCTCCAAAAGATCTAGCCATTCTATTATTCAGCAACAAATAGAATTACGGTACAACCTCAGGCTCATAACCTTCACATGAGTTACATCTTATTTCATCTAGAGAATATAGGAAACAACATGTTCACAATCCTCACATTGTTACAACACCCTCACACATCACATAGTGTAGATTAATCTCTTCTCACTAGTCGAATCCTCTCAGCTAGCCTCTTAGCCAGCCCAGCCTAATGGCCACCACAGGTTCACATCTTTGAATGTTTTGTGTGTCTCAGTGTTCAACGTTACAACGCAATCTACATACTGCTCGAACACGCCCACTTTGTAACTGCTCACACCTATTCCAACCAACAGTCATCAAGGTATTTAATTACCCCACCAACAAGCTTCCCTCATCTTTTATTGCACCGCCCTACAGCACGCATCGGGCCACCCTGCATTAAAATAGTTGCTAAGAATAATATCATATTTGCACTCTGTCAACCACTGAATCAAATCATACATTTAATGCAAATATATCACTAATCACAAATAAAGCTTTCATCCAATCAACGTTAATTTACAAAAGCGATGTAAAATCAACAAATATCATCATGCCACATGTCATCACACTATTCGTTCACCACTCTGACTATCGCCCAAACAGTCAATATAACTATGTGGTCCTTTTACCACGCTATCGCTTGCCATCCATCAGACACCCACGGTAAGGCGGTATACACCGCGACCTGAAGAACAAGCCTTTGTGGTATAGCGGTAAGCATTTATTATTTTCCACCATGTCCATTGCGCTGCCACGCCTCAACTTCAAGAGTCTTGCAGTAGGGCAGTAACCACGCTACCGCAACCCTTCTGAAAGACCTCCACGGTAAGGAGGTAAGCATCTGATCATCGACTGCCACATTCACTGCGCCACTGCCAAGGAAGAGGAAGGGCTCCGCTGTATGGCGGTAACACCGCATAACCGCACCTTAACAGAAAGGGGGCCACGGTAAGGCAGTAACACCGTGCAACCGCCAAGCAGATCGAAGACCTCCTCGGTAAGGGGGTAAACTGTGCAACCGCCCCACCTTCAAAATCTTCCAGCAATACAACATTATAGGCATGAACTAAATTTAATTCGCCAAGTCCATGAACAGAGATTCAAGCCAGAAAGTTGAGGCACATATTTTCCAACAATCTCCCACTTGATGAAGAATTACTGGCTTCCTCCAAACTCGAACTCAAGAATCTAACACAATGATTTGGTGCTCCAACTAAGACACTTGGAATGACATCCAAGATGTCCACCAACCCAAGCAATAGTTCCAACCATCCACCACAGGAAAAAAGGAATGAGCCAAGGCGTATATGCACCAGTCTCAAGAACACCTGCATCAGATCCTACAGATGGAAAGGGAATCATTCTACCACCACTCCATCATGCTCACCAGCTATACAGAAGCAACACTGCAATAGCTTCAAAGCTCTTAATTGTGAACATAGTCGTGAAGTCTTTCTCT
Organism: Sequoiadendron giganteum; assembly: GCA_007115665.2. Classification (NCBI taxonomy): domain Eukaryota; kingdom Viridiplantae; phylum Streptophyta; class Pinopsida; order Cupressales; family Cupressaceae; genus Sequoiadendron; species Sequoiadendron giganteum. The sequence goes on from CM021106.1 coordinate 612,746,859, forward strand.
AGAAACAAGACAGAACATCAGCTAGAACATCAACCAAAAAATCCGTTGCAACCATCCAACTGATCAAAACCCACGTGACTGAAAAAAATCACCCACAGATCGTGCTATTCCATCCAATCACCCATACCTTTAAGGTATTCATATTAGTAAACTCATGCTAGCAGCACAGCCAACCCATCAACTGTAGAATACAAGCTCCAACTGCCAACCAGTTGAAGAAGACAAAACACATTCAGGAACTCCAACTGCATGGGTAATACCATGAAAGATCAATGGCATAAAAAATTCTACCAATTTCAGTACATAGAAAATATAATCATGTAGTGCCAAGGAATAAACACAATGATATACACAACCTACAACCAATTGCTACAAGCAACATCTCTCACAACAGTCTTCCAGAGTTCTTCCAAGTTCTCCATATCTGACAGAAGAAAGAGGCACACAAACCTCCATGTCATCACCCAAGTGACAACACATGACCGCAAAATACATCTCTCATCTAAATTCATATGAGATCGAACATACAAGAAGAAGAACCAGACTGAAGAGAAATTCCAAATCATAACATGTAGCATGCCCTCCTACACACATGCCTCTAAATACCAGTTGTGTCAAGTATGATCTCATTCACATCCCAAAGGAAAAGCCATAACAACACCCAATTGTTCAAAATTAACAAATCATGTGGATGTAAGCCTTGAATGAAGAAGATCAAACTAGCCCATATAACTATCTCCTACCAGTTCTCATCAAAAGACGATATAACACAAAAGCTCAAGAAGATAAACTATGTTGTACACCTTCCATTATGAATCCTCCATAATCTTAAAGTAGCAATTCAAGATTCATATCTATGAAAGATAAAGCATATCACATATCTGAAAGATATAATG